>VDFB02175373.1:0-26907 GCA_007258455.2 Sequoia sempervirens
TGACTACATCAAGTGGATTAGAGTGATTTTTTGATTCCTGAAGGAATTCCTTGAGGTGAATAGATCATTGATCTGAGAAAGACTATATTTTCTTTCAACCAATCACCGAATTGATGTAGTTGAAACCCTTGTAGCCAGATAATCGAATTGAGGAAGTTGCATTGATTCGAGGGGATATATGCCGCCAAGGAGAGTGCCTACTATGGAAAATGTTGCTAGAAGAATGGATGACATGTTGAAGATGACATGTGAAATGTGAGTTAGATTAGATTTTGTTGAAGAAGATCGAAAGCAAGGCCTAAACCCTAGGAAGAATGATGAAAGTGATGACAAAGTAAAACATGCAAATTAATTTACAAAAACCCTAGGCGAAGAAGGGGACAAATTAGACCAAGTGAAGATGTTGAAAGTGGAACGTTTTAAAAATTGGTGTTATTAAGTGCTATCATATGGTTTAGAACATAGAGAACACCCACTTTCAAGATATTCCACTCAAGGATAACCCTAGAGATCTCAATGCAAAGGAGAAAGAGATCTTGTAGTAGGGCTATCCTAGGGGCTGATTGTAAACTAATGAGGGGTTCACCACCAAGTAAGAACTTGGGAAAACAAATGAAATGCAAAATGAAATGGTTAACCCTAATTTGATGCAATGACCTACAAAATGACCTAGAAAAGTGTGTAAAACAAAATAGAAAGTTGCAAAATAGGATGTGTGCACCTAGAAACTTGTAGGGACTTGAATGGAGACTAGAAATTCTACAAGTCCTAAAATTTTTGCAAACTGGGACTCATTCACCAATCTAGCTGAATTAGTCCCAAATCAAGGATTCTACATAGGAACTGGTTTCTGGCAAATGGGTATCCAAATCTACAAAAATCTCTAAAAACCACCTACAGTGGGACTCATTCACCACTTGTGGCGAATGAGCCCAATTTGGATTTGCTAGAAATTTGAGGTCTGAATCTTGTCTTCACTGTCTATTTTTTTTGCTCCCCTTTGTTTCTTGATCTGAAACCCTAATTTGCAACCTATAGGTGATCTCCAAGTATCTCCAATGCTTAATGAAAAATTTAACAACTTTGATCTCTATGAAAATTTTTCTCCAAGCTTGCTCCTTAGGAAATCTACAACCTAGGTCTGCAAATCACACACAAAGGAGAGGGGAAAATGTTGGGCCCGGGTTAGTAGAAAGGGGTTTTCCTTGATAAAACCCCATTTTGGTAATCAAACCTTGAAATGGAATCAAATAAGATAAAGGAATGATGAATTAACAAATGACAATGTTGCAACTCACCAAACTCTTGGAATAAAGTGCTAAAAATATGCTTGAGATGGCTGCAATGGATGCAAATCTTAATTCTTGCTTGAATGATGTTGATCTTGAATGAAATGCTAGCTTGAATCATGAAACCCTCCATAACAATTTTTAGCTCAAAAACAAATATGATGCATGAAGGTACTTGATTCTTGAATAATGTTGCAAAAAACTTGATAATCAACTCTTGAAGACTCTTGAATGCTCTTGTGAGGTCTTGTAAACTCTTGAATGCTTCCTTGATCACAAATTTTATATAATGCATGAATACTTGAAAGATTGGGGTTAAAATGAGAGAAATAAACTTGTATTTATACTCAATTATGCAATAATTCCCTAAATTACAACACTACGAGCCACATCAGATCTAGGAGGATAAAAATCTTGCCAAAAATTTGAATTAATTTTAATTTTGAGCCACACGTGACTCATTTTCCCAAGGTGGTGAATGAGTCCCACAAAGCCTAAATTTTGGGAGGTCATTTTTAAAAATGCTTAGAAATGTGTGAAACTAAGTTCGAGACCCAAAAACCTAGGTGGGATTCATTCACCCAAGGTGGCGAATGAGTCCCAGATCACCAAATCTAGGCTATTCAAGCCTGGAACACCTGAATTATGATTCGGTGATGATTTGTGTCAGGATTATCCTCAAAAAGATGCATTAAATGAGGCTTGTGGATGCAAAATAAGGTCAATTAAAGCATAAGCCCAATTATTTATGACAACCCTAGAAAAGTGTGAAAGTGTGTTACACCACTTTACAAAACTCCAAATAAGGCATGATTAACGTTAAAAATATATTTATTAGGTGTAGTTAATTAATAAAACTTTATAAAAGTGTGAAAGTGTGTTACAATATAGTTCACAACACTTTAGCAAGCTACCATTTAAATTCATTAGTTCACAAGGTCCCAAGACCTAATGTGAATGTTTCAATCACATTACAACATTAAATCAAGGAAACATTAAGCCTAACTCACAAGGAGGGCCCAAACAAGCCAGGAAAAGTAGAAGGGATACTTTTTACGTGACTATAGAAAGCAATCTCAAAGATTCACAAGTGACCTAGAGTTGAAATTCAAAATTACATGGGAAATTTGAATCCTGAATAATTGATTGATTGGATAAATGAAATAAAAGAATACTTCGAATATGAGGAAAATGAAGATTTGAAAAGGGTAAAATTTATGAAAACAAAGTTGAAAGGACATGCTGCATTATGGTGGAAATAAGTTCAATTGGATAGAAATAGAAGAGACAAAGAAAAAATCAAGTGGGATAGAATGGTGAAAACATTGAAGAACCAATTTATACTAGCTGACTATGAACTGGAATTGTTGAAGAGATTGCAGAACCTGAGACAAAAAGAAAGATCTATGAAGGAATACACTAAAGAATTCTACAAGATGTTAATCAAAACTGGTCATAGTGAAGAAAGAAAAGAAAAGGTTACAATATATATCAATGGACTTCAAGAACAAACATTCAAGAAGAATTGATCCTGACTTGAAGAAATGACATTTGTTGAGGAAGCATACTAATATGCATTGAAGGTGGAAGAGAAGATGAACACGAAGTTTGAACAAAGGAAAAGAAGTGTAAGAGAAAGATTTCAAAAGAAAGGAACCTAGTCCAAAGAAGGGAGATCATATTTGGAATAGAAAAAAGAACCAAAACCCTACTGGAGTGAAGAAAAGGAAGCTAAATCATACCACAAAGAAAGAGAAGACCAAAATTTCTACCACAATAATAGAGGAGGCCATAATTCTTATCGCAGTGATGGATTCTAGAGAGATGAAGGAAGAATACCAGTTAGAGGAACCTGTTTCAAGTATGGAAGTGAAGGAAATAGAGTATTCGAGTGTCATCAAGAAATATCAGAAAGAAACCTGAGTATATTGGAAGAAAAACATATGTGGATCAAGAGCATGTTAGATCCCCTAATTTAGTTGGGAAGCCTAAGAAAGGTGAATCATTGGTGATGAGAAGAGCTCTAATGCATGAAGTAGTGATTGAAGAAACACCAAAAAGGAAAAGCCTATTCAAAACAAGATGTAAGTCTGGTGGAAAGGTATGTAAAGCTATCATTTATAGTGGTAGTACTGACAATCTAGTTTCAAAGGATATGGTAACCAAGTTGAATTTGAAGAGATTGAAACATCCAAACCCCTATAGGATAGCATGGATTCAAGATGAGCATAATATATTGGTGAATGAACAATGTTTGGTGAAATTTTATATTGGATCATATAGGGATGAAGTATTGTGTGATAACATGCCTATGGATGCATGTCATTTACTATTAAGGAGACCATGGCAATATGATAAGAAAGAAAATCATGATAGAAGAAGGAATACTTATATTGTGACATCAAATGGAAAGAGAATCAAGTTGATACCTTTGGAGGAAGAGGAGAAGATCAATTTTTGTGTCACTACTGGACTATGTTTGGTATATGGAAGGAATTTTATTGATCTAGATTGAGGTAAATATGGAAACATGTTTTTTACATTAATTCCAAAGAGAGGAGGTAGTTCGAACACAACAAGGATTGAATATCTACCACAAAAAGAAGTTGTAGAACTGTTGACAGAGTATGAAGGCATCATGTCAGAGAATGTACCAGATGGTTTACCACCAATCCAAATTATCAAACATCATATAGATCTTATACCAGGAGCTATTTTTTCAAACAAAGCATCACATAGAATGACACCAACAGAGAATGTAGAGTTGAACCAATAGATACAAGATTTGTTGAGGAAAGGATTGATTAGAGAAAGTTTGAGCCCATGTGTGGTACCTATTGTACATGCACCTAAGAAATATGGAGAGTAGAGAATGTGTACCGACTCAAGAGCAATCAATAAGATCACTATCAAGTATAGACTCTCATTGCCAAGGATGGACGACATTATGGACTGTTTGAGTGGAGAAAGGTATTTCACAAAGATTGATCTTAAGAGTGGATATCATTAGATCATAATCACAAAAGGAGATTAGTAATGCCCTTTGGATTGAGAAATGCGTCAAACACTTTCATGTGATTGATGAACGAGGCATTGAAGAAATTCTTAGATAATTTTTCACTGTCTACTTGGATGATATTATGATTTTTAGTAAAACTAGAGAAGAACATTTATGGCACATCCAAAAATTATTACAGAGGTTGAGAGAAGAAAATTTTCTAATTAATACATCAAGAAATGTAGTTTCATGAAAACAAAATTGGTATACCTGGGATTTGTTATTTCTGCTAAAGGATTGAAGATGGATCTGGAGAAAGTAAAAGAAATTTTAGATTGGCCTACACTGGTGAACATTGGAGAAGTAAGATCATTCCATGGCTGAGCTAGTTTCTACTGAAAGTTTATCCAAAGTTTTAGTAGTGTTTGTAACCCTATGATAGAGACCATGAGAGGGGACAAGAAGGAATTTAAGTGGAAATCTAGAGCACAAATAAATTTTGAATTGTTGAAGCAAAATGTGACAGAGTAGCCAGTGTTAGCATTACCAAATTTTGATAAATTATTTCAAGTGGATTGTGACGCAAGTGGAAATGCAATTGGAGTTGTGTTGGTCAAGAAGGAATACCTATAGCTTATTTCAATGAGAAGTTGAATGATGTCAGAATAAGATACTTAGTTTATGATCAGGAATTTTATACCATAATTCAAGTCTTGAAGAAGTGGAGACATTACTTGTTGCCTAAGGAATTTGTGTTGTATATAGATCATCAAGCTTTGCAGTATTTGAACAGTCAAGGGAAGTTGAATCAAAGACACATGAGATGGGTTGAATTCTTGCAGAGTTATACATTTGTATTGAAGCATGGGAGTGGCAAGTCAAACAAAGTTGCAAATGCATTGAGTAGGAGGAGGAATTTGTGATAGAGATGAGAATGCAAGTATTGGGATTTGGGGAGTTGAAGCATATGTATGAGGATGATGTAGATTTTGGTGAAGTGTGGAGAGCATGTAAGGAACCAGTAGTGATAGACCGAAGCCAATGGTTGGATTATTTTATTCTAGAAGGTATGTCATTTAGAGGAAATCAATTGTGTATATCTAGGAGTTCAATGAGGGATAATTTGATCAAGGAAAAGCATAGTGGAGGACTAGTGGCAGTAGCTTTAGTGGGTGAACATTATTTTTGGTAGAAAATATATAAGGATGTAAGAAGTATGTTCAAAGTTGAAGAATTTGTCAAGTTGCAAAAGGAAGTAGTCAGAATATTGGATTGTATAAGCCTTTGACAATATCGAAGAGACCTTGGGAAGATTTGAGCATGGATTTCATTTTGGGATTACTGAGAACACAGAGAGGTTATGATTCTATTATGGTAACTTAGTGGACAAATTTTCTATGAAAATGACACATTTTGTTCATTATAAGAAGACTAATGATGTTGTGCATGTTGCTGACATATTTTTCAAGGAGATTGTGAGATTGCATGGATTACCTAAGAGAATTGTTTCAGACATAGACACCAAGTTCATTGAATACTTTTGGAGGACATTGTGGAAGAAGATGTTCAAACGGATTTGAAGTTTAGCTCAGCATATCACCCACAGACATATGGACAAACAGAGGTAGTAAATAGAATTTTTAGCAATTTGTTGAGATGTTTGGTAGGAGATAAGACAAGAAGTTGGGATATAGTTTTACCATAGGAATAATTTTCATACAATAATTTAGTGAACCAGAGTATAGGCAAGACACCATTTTAGATTGTTACCAGAGCAATTCCTAAAGGAGCTGTAATGTTAAGGGACATTAGTATAGAGAATAGAAAGAGTGTGGAGGTCAAAGAGTTTGCAAATTTCATGGAGACATTACATAATCAAGTTTGGAAGAATTTAGAAGACATGAATGGCAAGTATATGGAGAAGGCAGATGAGCATTAGAGACATAAGTAATTTTCTATTGGAGATGAAGTGATGATATATCTAAGGAAGGAGGGATTTCCAGTTGGTACATACAATAAGTTGAAGATGAGGAAGTTTGGACCATGTAAGATACTTAGGAAGTTTGATTATTGAAATGCATATGAAGTGGAGTTACTAGAGACAATGGGTATCTCACTTATTTTCAATATTACATACATACATGAGTTTCATGAAGGACAACAAAGTAATAGTAGTGATGAAATGGATTTGAAGAAGCAATTACCACATTAGGAACTAGAGGAGATTGAGTGAATTTTGGATACTAGAATAGGAAAGAGCACTAGGAACAAATAGTACAATGAATATCCTATGAGGGGGAAAGGGAGACCAATGGAGGATTCATCATGGATTTCTTAGGTCGAGGTGGACAGCCTTGGTTTTCCTCTTAGCCCTAGAAAGTGAGGGACTCACTTTTCTTCCAACCCCGAGTATCTAATGCAAGAGAATCCTTGGTTGTAAAGCAATCTTGTATCAACCAAAAAATAGTTATTTTCTTGCATTGCATTCAATAGCAGTTTTAGTAGTTCATTTTGCATTTTACCACATATTTGTTTCTCAGCTCATGGAGGAGGATATAGCATCTACATTTTTGGTGCTCCAAATCAAACCAATCCAGTGAATCCTATAGACTAGCCACTTTCTAATGATCAAATTCAATGGGGGATTTGGCCAATTGACAAGAAATGGAATTAGAACACATTTCCCCTACACTTTAGGCTCTATAAGACCTAGGGGGGTGACCCTTTAGCAATACCTAGAGATTCAAACACATACTTAATGGGATATTGCTTATAGTTGAACCCCTATTCGACTGAACATTATTTTTTTGTTTGACCAAACACTTGTTCAACCAAACCCACATTTTTTCACCCTCACCCCCTGAGGCACCAAAATTG
Organism: Sequoia sempervirens; assembly: GCA_007258455.2. Taxonomy (NCBI): domain Eukaryota; kingdom Viridiplantae; phylum Streptophyta; class Pinopsida; order Cupressales; family Cupressaceae; genus Sequoia; species Sequoia sempervirens. Next base: position 7,165 of record VDFB02175373.1, read on the forward strand.
CTAAGAATTTTGCACTTCAAAGCTTGATTTGAGAATAAAAATGGAGGAGCTCTTAGAAACCCAACTAGTATCAAGTTCCCCTCAAAACGAGCTATCCAACAAATATAATTTTAATATCTTTTGATTATTTTATCTATCTATTTTTTAAGTTTTATTAAATATAGGTTTTTCACCGAAATCAAAACTCTCTGTTCTGCACAAGTGGAAAAATAGAAGATTATCAAAAAAAAATTAAAAAATATGAGTGCACTAGATATTGGAGTCCTTGATCCAACAAAAAAAATTTTCAATACATACAAAAAAGTTATGCGTTATACGGTGTTATGTCGAATTGTAATTGATTTGACTTTGAAACTTGATTAAAGAAAAAATATTCAATAAAAACTATCTAACCAAGTGGAAGCACTAGATATCGAGTTACAAATCTAAATTTGAAAGAATTGGAATTTTATCTTTCAAGGAAAAAAGTTATGCTATATGTGTGTCACTTTTTAAAAATGTTGTTTTTTGAAAACCAATTTTCATGGGAGATGGAAAAAGAGTGCAATCTGATTCCAAAAAAATTGAAAAAAATATTTTTAGAATCTACAGACAAAATGTGACAAGACTCTAGTTTGCATCATCTTCAAATTCCTCACGGTTTAATCGCTATAGGTGCCTGAATGTGAAGATTTAGTTAAAAAAATAAATCGGTGTCTAGTTTGGCCAAAAATTGTAAACCACTATTGTGGGATCACCCCTTAACAAATAATTCTCTCACAAAATTATGCTGAGAAACCTAAAATATCACTCAACATTGGCAAGATATTGAATGAATTCCATCAATCAACATGGAGAACATGGCAGATACAAGTACTCACAAAAAAAAATTAAGATGATTTATGATTTAAAGAATTGGGACCCAACTGAAAATAGAAAAAGCATGATAATGGACCAGTACCATGAAATGGGCTATGGATTCATATAACCAACCCTTTATCCTATAGTGTTAAACATGTTCTAAAAATCTTTGCAAATGTTATCACATTATGACAGCTAGACCACTGAAGCTTTATCTGATAATTCTTCTTATAAATCCACCTGAAACACAACCCTCTTGTCACATTTGTTGAAGCAATTACACTATCCCCTGAACAATAGGAAATAATAAATGTATCTTGTGCTTCATTAAAGCAATTACATCATTCACAAAATAGAAGGAAACAACAGATATAACTCAAATGCAGCAAATGTGCATGAAAAGACTCAGATAATTTTATTATTGAATCCAAAAGAGCAGTACATCTCAGCCATGGAGACAATTATCAGCTAAAATAAACATGAAAGCATAATTTAGAACACACACTTTTAGATTAATGACTCAATTACAATCATCCTAGCATTACAATTCTACCTAGAGATTTTTCTTGCCTTGCAGAGCTTTCAGAAAATGGAACCCTTGATCCCTAGAATGAGAAGAGAATGAGAATAAAATGGAAACAAAACAGCCCTAAAACCAATTTGTTGTAGACACATGGCAACCTCTTCCACTATTCATCAGTAACAATGAAAAGAATCTCTCCTCTCTCTTCCCTTTGCATTAACAAATTTTGCCTCCAAATTGCCCTTGCACAAAAGTTATCCAGCAATAGAAAATTTCTCCATGTGAGAAAATTCTCATCATTTTACCCTATTGTGGAAAATTACATGTCTGCCCATGAAAATTCTTATTTCTGCTCTTTATTGTTGAAAAATGTGTTTTCTTCGCTTAATACTCTGTAAAACTTTAATTTTGCTGATCTAAGTAAGCTCTTTCTTTGTTACATATATTCTTTGTGGGTGATTATCTTGATTAATTAATTTTACTGTTGTAGAATGAAGAGAGAAGTTGATAGAAGAACTAGACATGATATTAGAAAGATTACACAAGATGTACTGTGGAGAAACCCTTTTGGGAAAAAACTCCACCAAGAATTATTCTATTATTCAATCTCTGAATTACAATAGCTCCAATTCTTTCTTGAGAATTCTTCTTTTGTCTTTACCAATCTTCTTCACACCTGCAATTAACAATCATGAATTTAACTCTCTTCAACTTGAATAAGATATAGAGACAATATGCAACCTTGTAATCTCCAAAAGGTGATAATTGCAATGCACAAGCTCAAGCCTTAAGAAAGGTACACCATATTGCTTCAAGTTGAGTTCTACCATGAAGACCAAAGCTTAGAACATGTGCTTTACCCATTTTGGCATCCCAATCTAAAGCTACAATTCATCCTTCACTTCGGTGATAATTACAAAGATCTTCCTCAAAGATGGTGCCCAAAAGAGGGTCCCACTTAACAGAGCCTTCAAAAATATCTTATCATGCATTGGAGTTAATTCCAAGAAAGCATCTTGGGAACCCAAGTTGGCTCCAAGTGATTTCTTGTTAACAGAAACATTTACTCAACACCATTCCAAAAGAATGGTCATCCTCTGTTAACTAGAGGTAGTCCCTGTTATCTGTCATACAACTCAATGTTATTATCCATGCATTCCAAGTTAATTGAAGTTAACTAACATACAACTTGAAACTAACTGAAGACAACTGAACCATAACTGAACTGAACTTCAACCATGCAAACATCAAATCCTAACTCCTAGGATCTTTACATGCATTCATAAGTGTTAACTATTACTCTGTATAGTTAACTGAACACAAGGTGAGTTTCACCTTACCATGTGGGTGTCCCATGTGCCCCTATTATTTAGGAACTCACTATGGATGCCCTCACATGCTTCTTACATTTAGAATTAATTACAAATGTCAATAATCATGATTATTTCATCAAATATTAATCTCATTCTAATCTTAGTGTTGTCGAACACATTCCAAGAATCTAGGAGATACATGAAATAATTAATGTTTAGGGTTTGCAATTAAATGGAAACCTATTTCCAACATTCTCCCACTTGACATTATGCATTGCAATTATTCTAAACAAGGAATAATAAAACAAGTACAAGACTCAAGGCCAATGGCCTTCTTGCATCAACTAATCAAACCATGCTAACTTCAAATGCAATCTGCATAATCATGAAGCTTCCAAGCAAATGATTAAAACCAAGAGAACTTATCTATATGGTTTCATAAGATAATCTGTAACATTAATTAAAGTGTTAACTTTCTCAATTAATACCTCCCCATTGTCAACCAAACCAATACCTTTCCCAAGTCTCTGTATCCAAACCACCTCTTTGGAGGCATGCTGAACCACCGAGTATGTTGAATTCACATTCAACCAAAGTGTAGGCTCCTCTGTCTTTTCTGTTAATTTTTTTTTCTCACAAGTAACCATTCCAAAAAATGTCTCTTACCATAAGAGAACTTCAGCCTCACCTATTTCTCCAAGTATCCATGAGTACCTATAACCAACCAATCCATGCCAAACTCCAAATGCAAAAAAACACTTTCATGAAGTAATCAAGCAAATGATTAATGTACCAAAAGCTTAAGATAACTACACAAGATCATTGTCAAAGCTCCAACCTTGAACATAAACATGACATACATGATCTTACCATCTCCTCTTAGGAGATCACATGCATCATAACATACTTATACATCCTAGTATCAAGAGAACCATGTAATATGCCAAACTCTAAATGCATATCAAGAGTAACCATGAAATCAATAACAAATATACTCTAAACCAAGAAATCACATCTCTAATCACATGGAGATAACCTTACCAATGATGCATCCAAGTCACTGCTAGCAACTCCCACTGAACCGTGGTACCGAGTTACACATGGCATTGCGACTATCATCCTTTCTATGAAGATTACTCTGAAACATGAAGCAAAGAGTTATCACAAACAATATTAGCTGAAATTACCAATGCATCATTACTATCATCCAAGGACTCCTCTGTAGAAGAATCAAAAATTTCTTTCTTGTTCTTACAATCCTTCTTCACATGTCCTAGTTTCCCACAGTTCCAACACTTTACCTTACTTTGTCCTTCTAACTTACCCTTCCCTTCCTTGTTTCCCTTAGGCTCCTTTTTCTTAGGCCTACCTTTTACAGACAAGGCATCTTAGATTTCCTCCTTAGACTTCCTCCTCATCTCCTCTGATAGGAGAGTAGAAATAATTTTGTCCATCTTTGGATCTGCACCATTACCACTAATTGCAACAATTAAATTTTCCCAAGAATATGGTAAAGAACAAAGTAATAAAATGCACTTATCCTCATCCGCTAGATTTACATCTATAGATGCTAACTAACTAAGAATTAAATTGAAAGCATTTAAATGTTGTGCAACAGATTCACCATCTTTCATTTTCAATGAATACAACTGCCTTTTCAGATACAACTTATTGGTGAGACTCGTTTGATAAATATCCCCTATTCTTTTCCATAATTTATATGCACTGTTTTCCATTGAAACATTCAAAAGAACAACATCAGCAAGACATAACCTTATTGATCCTCTTGCCTTCTTATCTAACTTAGCCCAATCTTCATCTGAAATAGTTGTAGGTGTCTTTGTCTCATTATTAACCACTAACCATTGATCTCTTTCTTCAAGAAGATCTTCCATTTTTAATTTCCACATTTCATAGTTAGAACCATTGAACTTTTCAATATCTAACCTTGAATTCATTGTAACAAAAAACTTAATTCCAAAATTGGAAAATTACTACAATAATAAGAGCTCCCCCTAAGCCAATAAATCCTTCAAACTTTAAGAGAATGGCGTCCCAATACTCTACCCAACCTTAGCTCTGATACCAAATGTTGAAAAATGAGGTGTTTTCTTAGCTTAATACTCTGTAAAACTTTAATATTGTTGATCTAAGTAAGCTCTTTCTTTGTTACATATATTCTTTGTGGGTGATTATCTTGATTAATTCATTTTACTAATGTAGAATGAAGAGAGAAATTGATAGAAGAACTAGACAAGATATTAGAAAGATTCACAAGATGTACTATGGAGAAACCCTTTCGGGGAAAAACTCCACCAAGAATTATTCTATTATTCAATCTCTAAATTACAATAGCTCCAATTATTGCTTGAGAATGCTTCTTCTATCTTTACCAATCTTCTTCACACCTGCAATTAACAATTATGAAATCTCTCTTCAACTTGAATGAGATATAGAGACAATATGTAACCTTGTAATCTCCAAAAGGTGATAATTACAATGCACAAGCTCAAGCCTTAAGAAAGGTATGCCATATTGCTTCAAGTTGAGTTCTACCGTGAAGACCAAAGCTTAGAACATGTGCTTAACCCATTTGGGTGTCCCAAACTAAAGCTACAACTCATCCTTCACTTCGGTGATAATTACAAAGCTCTTCCTTAAAGATGTCGCCCAAAAGAGGGTCCCACTTAACAAAGCCTTCAGAAATATCTTATCATGCATTGGAGTTAATTCCAAGAAAGCATCTTGGGCACCCAAGTTGGCTCCAAGTGATTTCCTGTTAACTGAAACATTTACTCAACAACATTCCCAAAGAATGGTCATCCCCTGTTAACTAGAGGTAGTCCCTATTATCTATCATACAACTCAATGTTATTAGCCATGCATTCCAAGTTAACTGAAGTTAACTAACATACAACTTGAAACTAATTGAACCATAATTGAACTAAACTAAACTGAATTGAATTGATTCTGAACTGAACTGAACTGAACTGAACTGATTTGAATTGAACCGAACTAAATTGAACTTCAAGCATGCAAACATCAAATCCTAACTCCTAGATTCTTTACATGCATTCAAAAGTGTTAACTATTACTCTGTATAGTTAACTGAACACAAGGTGAGTTTCACCTTACCATGTGGGTGTCCCATGTGCCCCTATTATTTAGGAACTCACTATGGACACCCTCACATGCTTCTTAAATTTAGAATTAATTACAAATGTCAATAATCATGATTATTTCATAAAATATTAATATCATCCTAATCTTAGTGTTATTGAACACATTCCAAGAATCTAGGAGATACATGAAATAATTAATGTTTAGTATTTGCAATTAAATGGCAACCTATTTCCAACATATATTTGCGATAGGTGCATATAATGTTTTAAATGTTTTATTTAAAACATTCACTCACAAGCTCCAATTTCACTTTACAAAAAGCAAAAAACATTAAAATTTATTGGGCAAAGGATTTTACCCATGCACCTGTATTCACTTCATCCCATGCACTTTTCATGTGAGATTTTTCTAGCAAAGACATTTTATTTCACTTGGAGCTTTTGAAAATAATTTCCTGTTAAAATTTTCTCCATACTTTATTTTCTCTTCAATATCAAAGACATTCTCTTTTTTTGAAAGAAATGCCTGGGCAACAACTTTATTCGTTCACCACATTTAATATTTTTGTATTTAATATTTTGGGTCCACCACGAGCCACACAAAACCTTCTTCTCGATGGAAAATATTTTAAAATAAAATCTTATCGGGCTCCTATCTTTTAAATGTTTTTATTTTATAAAAAAGCAAATGAAAACCTTTGAAATATTTGCACCAAGCATATTAAAGCCATACTTGTGCATTTCAAAACAAGGAAAATTGGGGCCCACTTTCCACATGTCCAATTTTCGCTGACCCCATGTGAATAACAAGCTTCCACCTTCATCCTGCGATCTGGAAAGGAACGACCAAGATTTGGATGCATCTTCACACTCTTTCTCTGTCGTTGATCTCCTTTAGCTTTCTTTTGATGCCCTAATTCCCTCTTTGTCATGTGTTTGTCTGCTATGTAGAAATCATGAATGCAGCTTCCTCAACTATTCAAGCCTTTTTCAAATGATTCAAGCCCTCTCACTTCTATTACATTCGCTTAGAAGTTTTATAGGCCTCTTCAACATATACGTTTATTGTATGCACTGCAGTTTATGGCATTTTCAACAAATAGATTCCACATACTCTGCCAGGCTATACTCTACTCTTTCAATCTGGTGGTGGCTACCAGACTGAAACCCCTTACTGTCCAACGCATTTCCTTGAAAGTCTTCAAAACACATTTTTAACATATCCACATTTGATGGTGCACTGGCATAAAGGTTGCCTCTTCTCTTTTAATGCACAATGGTTGTCTACGTATTTCCCTCAGCCTTTGATGGATGTCTATACCCTCAATCTAGTGCCTCCACCTTGGCATCGACCCTCATCCATTGCATTTATGCTTTTATTTCATTCATTTTTTATCCTTATGATGTCGCTTGGGGTCTTTTGCATTTGTTAAAAGTTCCCGAGGCCTTTTCAAACAAATACATGTTGTGCATATTGCTGCCCCATTTCATTGTTTTGAAATTTCTAAAGCATTTTCAATATATTGATTTTGTTGCTCCCAGCCAGGTGTGTGTCTTTCCATTCAGTGCACTTTTGACTACCCCATTCTCCTTATTTATGCCACATCTGTTTGGAAATTTATTTGTTTTCAGCTTTACACTTGCCCGTTACATTTGCTTGAGTGTTTCTTGTTAATTTCTATAACCCAACAACAAATTAATTACTCAATAAATTCACAGAAAGAAATTTTATTTATAACAATTAACACAACTGGGTTAATTAACAACTAATAATAGCGGAAGCAAAAATAACAACAAGCCAATCACAAAAAGAAAATAACACAAATTTACCCAAGAAACCCCAATGCGAGGAAAACCTGCAAATGTTGGATCTTCTATTCAGCCTAACAATAAACTTTTCTTTCGAAAATACAATATGAGTTTACTACAACAATCTTACATTTATAGAGCCTAGCTGCTTTACTTAGTGTGCAAGGAGAGAATATTTCCTTGCTTTCTTTGACTTTAATTACACATAAAATCACTCTTGGATTTATCTTATCCTCACAAACTTGAAAACATTCTATTAAAGAATAAAAATCCTGTTGTTGCTAAAAATCCAACTCGAATTGTTTTAAAGCATATCTAACTCGAGTTGCTTTAAAGTGATTTAAAGCATATCCAACTCAAGTTGCTTTAGAACAAATCCACATCCCACCTTTCGAGCTACAAAAATCAACACTCCCTCTTAGCGAGGAAGGTGTTCTACATCACAACCAACTTGTCCCTAAAGAATTCAAACTTGCTCTTCATCAAGGCCTTCATAAGGATATCTGCTATATGTTCGTCCATAGGAATGTAATTGAGCTTCACTATCCCCTTCTCCACACAATCTTTGATGAAGTGGTACTTGATCTCAATGTGCTTTGACTTGTCATGAAACACTGGATTCTCAGAGAGTTTGATACAACTCTGATTATCACAGTAAATGACTGTAGGATCCAGCTCCTGATCAAAGAGCCCAACTAGAAGTTTCTGAAGCCAAATAGCCTCACATGTAGCCATACTAGCTGCCATATACTTGGCCTCTACAGAACTTAGCGCAACTGACTTTTATTTCCTGTTGTACCAATAGACTACTCCTAATACCAAATTGAAACTGCACCCTGAAGTGCTCTTTCAATCAACTGTGCTGCCTGCCCAATTTGCATCAGTAAACCCCTCAAGCTTCACTCCATCCTAGTGAACATACTTCAGCACATAATCAACTCTGCCTCAGAGATATCTCAAAACATGCTTCGCAGCTATCCAGTGCACACGTTTAGGTTCCACCATAAATTGATTGAGTGAGTTCACTACAAAATAAATGTTTGGCTTGGTGTTGACCATATACATAAGAGAGCCTATCAACTATCTGTATAAAGTCGAGTCCACTGCCTCTGATCTAGAAGCATCAATCTTCTTCCAATTGGTCACAAGTGGCATTGACATAGGCTACAATTATCCATTCTAAATCGCTTCAAGATATCAATTAAGTACTTCCCTTGTCCAGGAAAGATCTCTCCCTCTTTCTATCGCAACTCCAATCCCAGAAAGTAGTGCATCAACCCCAAGTCCTTCATCTCAAACTCTCCTGCAAGATCCCGCTTGTAGTGTGCTATGAGCTCCTCTGACCCTGTGAGAAATAGGTCATCAACATATAATAACAATATGAGAAGTCTGCCCTTCACCTGAACATAGTACATGTTCAGATCCGCCTCACTCTGGGTGAAGCCCACACTCTACAAGTAACTGCCAATACGTGAATACCATGCCCTGGGAGCCTGCTTGAGTCCATACAATGCTCTTTTCAACTTGCATACAGGAGAATCCCTCTCATGTGCTTCAAATCCTTATGGTTGCTCTATGTAAATCTCTTCCTCAATCACCCTGTTGAGGAGGTTCCTCTTTACATCCATTTGGTGAATCCTCCAACCCATTTGTGCTGCTACAAAAATGATAACTCTTATGGACGAGTACCTGGCTACTGGAGCAAAAGTCTCATCATAGTCGACTCCTTCCTTCTAAGAAAACCCCTTAGCCACAAACCGGGCTTTGAACTTATTCACACTACCATCTACAACATGCTTAATCTTATACAGCCATCTCGAGCCCACCACAAACTTATCTTCTAGTCTTGGTACTACCTCCCACACACTATTCTTCATGATGGAAGAATACTCTTCCACCATGGCATCTCTCCACACTTGGTGCTTAGATGCCTCCTGAAAGCTGGAAGGTTCAACTTTAATTAATTCACTCATAAGTGCCACATACTCAGAATAACTTTTGGGAGCCCTTCTTTGTCTGACTGAATCTTGAGGATCGCCTACATATTCTTGAGCCTCTTTCAGTGTTTGTTCAACTACCCTATTTCTCCTCTTTTCTCTAATAGGAATCTGAGGTTGAGGAATTATTGATTCCTCCTTCTGATCACCCTGCTCGGCCTGATCACTCTGCTCTCTAGCTTGCATGACTAAAGTTTGAGGAAATTGTGCAGCCTCAACTATGGTTGATTGCTCCCCCTCATTCATCAAGTTGCTATATTTCTGAAGAGCCCTCTATTCCTCAAACTTTACATCTCTGCGAACAATTGTTTTCCTGAGAGCAGGAATGTAAACCCGATAAGCCTTAGAAGTTTCATTGTACCCAAAAAGGATACCCTTCTTTGCAATAGGTTCCAACTTGGTTCTCTTCTCAACAGGAATATGACAATACATAAGGCATACAAAGATGCGAATGTGCCCCAAGTCTGGTTTCTTACTAGAGAACGCTTCTTTTGGAGTCAACTTGCCCAACACTTTGTGAGGGCTCCTATTCTACAAATACACAGCTGTGTTGCAAGCTTATCCACATAAGAACCAAGGAAGATCCTGATCATGAAGCATGGCCTTGACTGCTCCAACTATAGCCTTGTTCTTTTGTTCAACAACCCCATTCTGCTGAGGGTTGTATGAAACTGCCAACTCTTGATACCTTGCTAAGCACAAAAATCTTTGAAGGAATTCGAGGTATACTCACCTCCATTATTAGACCTCAGTATATTGATCTTTTTCCCAATTTGGTTCTGCACAAGAGCCTTAAACTCTTTGAACCTACTAAAGACCTCATCTTTATTCTTCATGAAATATATCCACGTTTTCCTGGAGAAATCATCAATGAAGGTAACATAATACTCATATCTATTCAAGGATGTTGTTGACATAGGTCCACACACATCTGAGTGTACGAGATCCAAAATCCCTTTAGATCTAGTGTCACTATTTGGAAAATTGGTCTTGGCATATTTCCCAAGTGCACAACCTTTGCACACCTCATGCTTTTCTTTTTTATCTCAGGCAGCCCCATCACTATTTCCTTAAGAATATTAAGTGCTCCATGGTGAAGGTGAGCCATCCTCCTATGCCACAATTCTCTTATCCCTTTACAACTACTAACCAATGCATGTGCTGGCTCAAACTGTAATTAAAACAAGCTGCCATGCCTGACACCAATCACTTTTGCAATCTTGGAATCTTTGGGATGAATATAGACTTTTCCCCTCTCAAAGGTCACAATGTAACCCTTGTCTTCCAAAGCAGAAACCGAGATTAAATTCTTTGTCATGCTAGGGACATACAACACATCCTCCACCAACAAAGTTTTTCCAGACTCCTGAAACTTGACAGTGCCAATACCAGTTTCATGGTACTTGGCATTAACTCCAGCTAAATATAGAAATCCAAAATTTCTCCTCCAACTCTTGGTGAAACATTCTTTGACTCCTATCATGTGGGTGAGAAGCCCCACTGGCCAATATACCATACCATGTTGGCAATTGAACTTGAGAGATGTGCAATGAGAGGAAAACTCATTCTCAAATCGCGGATGTGAACTCGCCCACCTCTCATAGCAGCATCAACTTTACTTCTTGTCCTTATTTTTCTTGTATTCGCATATTGACCGGCATAGTGACTCCATCTCGATGGCAACAAAAACATTTTATCTTGTTTAGATCTTTCTTCTTCCCACTCTTAAAAGAAGCTAAACCTTCTCATTGCTCTTATTGACTTCTTCTACCCTTGCTTGCAAGAGAGCAAGATTTCTTCATCTTGACTCTTCTTCGCTTGATCTCCTCGATGATCACCATCATGGATCTCCTTCCTGCACAAAAATCATCCCAAAGTCTTGTCCAATCAAGTAGCCGATCTCTGTCGACAACACACTTGACACAAACACTTCCTAGTGCTTTGAAAAACCATTCAAGGTTATACGCACCAACTCATCTTCATCAATCGTCTCTCCAACAGCAGCAAGCTCATCCCTAACTTGTGTCAGTTTGGAAAAGTAAGAGGTCATACTCTCGCCTTTGGACAACTTGGTATTATTCAATTTTTCCTTGAGCATCATCTTATGACTCTAATAGTCGCAATGATAAAGTTTTGTGAGTGTATATCACATCTCCTTGGTGGTGTCTTTCCCCGATAAATGAGGAATTAAATGATCTCTTACTCCATCAAGGATAATCCTCTAAGCCTTGGCCTTTTTTACTTCATGTGAATCTAAGGCAATAGGATCATTTGTTGGTGGTGTCACTTTTGTACTAGCATAGATCCACAGCCTATTCTCCTTGAGAACAAATGTAATTTGAACCTTCTACTGCAAGAAGTTAGACGCACCCTCAAGCCTATCCTCGTATTGAACGGGTTGCTATAGTCACAAAAGAACTGAGACAAAAATATGATTTTTTCTTTGAAATATATACACAAATCTTGGCTTCACATTCAGAGTTTAGAGCCTCGATACCATGTTAATTTTATAACCCAACAACATATTAATTGCTCAATTAATTCACGTAAAATCTGATTTAGAGTAAATACTAACACAACTGGTTACTCATCAACTAATAATAGCGGAAGCAAAAATAACAACAAGCCAATCACAAAAAGACAATAACACAAATTTACCTAGGAAACCCCAATGCAAGGAAAAACCTGCAAATGTTGGATCTTCTATTCAGCCTAACAACAAACTTTTCTTTCGAAAATACAATATGAGTTTGCTACAACAATCTTACATTTATAGAGCCTAGCTGCTTTACTTAGCGTGCAAGGAAAGAATCTTTCCTTGCTTTCTTTGGCTTTAATTCCACATAAAATCACTCTTGGATTTATCTTATCCTCACAAACTCGAAAACATTCTATTAAAGAATAAAAATCATGTTGTTGCTAAAAATCCAACTCGAATTGTTTTAAAGCATACCTAACTCGAGTTTCTTTATACAGTGATTTAAAGCATATCCAACTCAAGTTGCTTTAGAAAAAATCCACATCCCACCTTTCGAGCTACAAAAATCAACATTTCTAAAGCTGTTTCAACCTGTCCATTTTATACACATCCCTGAGACCATATCATTTGAGGGATTTTGTCAAACAAGATATGCGCCCCTGTATTCATGGTGTTAATTGGCTTGAGGCTTTTTTTAAGTCTTCAGCAGATCATTGTGTGGTGTGTTCCCTGTTCTTTCTCCATACTTTAGTGCACCCTATTCAAACAACTTTTGATTGCATTATTACTACAGACATAAATGAATTTATTTTTTAAATCAATCCAACTAGGGAGCCCTCATTTGCTATGATGAAACTGCAAACAAATCAAATACCATTCTTTTATTTCTAGATTAAATCAGCCCTGTAGCTTGCCCTTTTATTTTGGAAATTACTTCCAAAGCATTTTGTTTTGCTACTTGAACTCTTCTTGGATTCAATAGAACCTCAGTGTTAGCTGCTCATCTAAAGAAGAATTGCAAAATAGAGGTATGGAAGCCTCTTTTTTTGAAGAAGATTATTTAATCAAGAGTCACTTAAGAATGTGCACCCATGAACTTCTACCACCACTTGATTGTGATATTTCACATGTTCACCAATATCTTCTTCAATCAACAATAATGGCTTCACATGAAAATGGACATTGAAGAGTTCACTCCTCATAATATGTCTCCCATGACTACCACACTAGCCATTGTGTCTCATTTACCACACTGAAACAATTATAACCTCAAGCTAAGTAAAGCATGTCGGGTCCCCATATGGGCCCAACTAATTTTTTTTTGTTTTCAGACAACTTTTACCTTGAATTGACTTGATACAACTTCTGAATGCTTTTGAAGTGAAAACATGAACTGGGTTTCCATTAAAACCTTCTTTTTGACACATTTGAAAAATGAGTAAAACTGGCCAGGTGGGCTCAGGAATTGCCCAAGGAAACTAGGCAAATGGCCTCCTGGAGACATAAAAACTTGTAGGCATGCAGACATTCGGTCCAAAAATGGAGTGCAAAAGACGGCTTGGAGAAATGGATCACGAGGTGAAAGTAGTTCACTTTCAAAGTTGATTACTCAAACTTTTTGCAACAACACCCTATTTAGAATCAATTAAAACTCACGAAATCACCTCATTGAAAAATTACCAAATCAACTCCTGGTGAGCTTCCACTGGACACAATGGATCATTTTGGTATAGTGAGCACGTGTGCAAGAGGAAGTTCCTTGAATCATCAATTTGCATGAGATACTGAAGATCAAATTTGACCTCTCTGAAATGTTGTCAGGAATGCAAATGCAAAACTGAACAAATTGTGTTTGGTTTTGATCTGTTAAAAATAGCAAATCAAATCATAAAGCTCTGAAACCTGACATGCAAGCTCATCTTGGTATGGAGAATGCATAACAACAATTTGTTTGACTTGACAGTCATCTGGTTGCAAAATGCAAGCTCAAACGGGAGGCTACTTTGCAGAACTGAACGTTTGCAAATAGCAGAAAAGTGCCAAAACCCTCCAGCTTCGCTTTTTGAAACCCTAACAAAACTTATCATGGGAAGGTTAGAATTGACACGCATACTCACATAGGTCACATGAATGGGTCTGGAAATGGGTTTTGCACGAACATCAACTGGCTTCAAGTTATGACCCTCGAAGTGCACTTATGAGAGTGCATAGACAAATTTTTTGAAATGGGCACTTCAAATTTGGGAAATTTGAGAGTGCCAACATACACATCAACATCTATCACATATCCAAATTTCACATCATTTGTATTTGTCTACTAGAAGTTATTGCTCTCAGCATTTCACTATGTTTACCAGTTAGAGCATTTGGGGCTGACCTAGTCCAAATTTATAGTGCGGACCTATTCCAGATCATGCGGAGCTTAATTGGACATCCTAAGAACATCTTGGGCTCATTGTGACCTATCTTGGAGATTTACAAGTTAATTCATTTCTCGTGGAGCTAATTCTTCATATTTTGAGGTCGACATTCATATATGATTATTCATCGGCATGTTAACCTTGTGGCCGATGCGGGCCTAAATTGGAGCTTGAGAACATATTTATAAGCATTGTAATTCATTGTAGATCATCGGTAGTTTTAGGATAAGATTCAGATTCATTATATTTCATACAAAACCCTTCGAGGGCATGTAATAAGGCCTGTTGGCTAGTTGTATTGTTGAAGCCCTTGTGGCAGGCCTGTGAGCCCTGAATATTCGCCCATGAGGTATATGTTGCATGTAAGATTGTTGATTTAATGAGATTTCATGTTCGCACATTAGTTTGTTGTGTTATTTCCGTTGTGTTGACTCATTGTTGCATGGTTTAGACGGTTCCTTTTGGAACCCTCCCATCGTGATTGCACCATGAATCAAAACACATAATTTTTTTAAATTGTACATCTATGATGGTTCATGATAACAATCTAATTTAATCTAAAATGACACAAGTCATTGCTAATATCTTCATTAACATCTCCCACTACCTTCGACACCTAAAGTTGTTTCAACCTGTCCATTTTATACGCTTCCCTGAGACCATATCATTTGAGGGATTTTGTCAAACAGGATATGCGCCTCTGTATTCATGGTGTTAATTGGCTTGAGGCTTTTTTATGTCTTTAGCAGATCATTGTGTGGTGTGTTCCCTATTCTTGCATTATTACTACAGACATAAATGAATTTCTTTTTTAAATCAATCCAACTGGGGAGCCCTCATTTGCTATGATGAAATTGCAAACAAATCAAATACCATTCTTTTATTGCCAAATTAAATCAGCCCTCTAGCTTTCCCATTTATTTTGGAAATTACTTCCAAAGCATTTTGTTTTGCTACTTGAACTCTTCTTGGATTCAATAGAACCTCAGTGTTAGCTGCTCATCTAAAGAAGAATTGCAAAACAGAGGTATGGAAGCCTCTTTTTTTGAAGAAGATTATTTAATCAAGAGTCACTTAAGAATGTGCACCCATGAACTTCTACCACCACTTGATTGTGATATTTCACATGTTCACCAATATCTTCTTCAATCAACAATAATGGCTTTACATGAAAATGGGCATTGAAGAGTTCACTCCTCATAATATGTCTCCCATGACTACCACACTAGCCATTGTGTCTCATTTACCACATTGAAACAATTATAACCTCAAGCTGAGTAAAGCATGTCGGGTCCCCATATGGGCCTAGCTAATTTTATTTTTTGTTTTCAGACAACTTTTAACTTGAATTGATTTGATGCAACTTCTGAATGCTTTTGAAGTGAAAACATGAACTGGGTTTCCATTAAAACCTATTTTTTGACACATTTGAAAAATGAGTAAAACTGGCCAGGTGGGCTCAGGAATTGGCCAAGGAAACTAGGCAAATGGCCTCCTAGAGACATAAAAACTTGCAGGCATCTAGACATTCGGTCCAAAAATGGAGTGCAAAAGACAGCTCGGAGAAATGGATCACGAGGTGAAAGTTGTTCACTTTCAAAGTTGCTTACTCGAACTTTTTGCAACAACACCCTATTTAGAATCAATTCAAACTCACGAAATCACTTCGTTGAAAAATTACCAAATCAACTCCTGGTGAGCTTCCACTAGACACAATGGATCATTTTGGTATAGTGAGCACGTGTGCAAGAGGAAGTTCCTTGAATCATCAATTTGCACGAGATACTGAAGGTCAAATTTGACCTCTCTAAAATGTTGTCAAGAATGCAGATGCAAAACTGAACAAATTGTGTTTGGTTTTGATCTGTTAAAAATATCAAATCAAATCATAAAGCTCTGAAACCTGACATGCAAGCTCATCTTGGTATGGAGAATGCAGAACAACAATCAGTTTGACTTGACAGTCATCTAGTTGCAAAATGCAAGCTCAAACGGGAGGCTACTTTGCAGAACTGAACATTTGTAAACAGCAGAAAAGTGTCAAAACCCTCTAGCTTCGCTTTTTGAAACCCTGACAAAACTTATCATGGGAAGGTTAAAATTGACACGCATACTCACATAGGTCACATGAGTGGGTTTGGAAATGGGTTTTGCACGAACATCAACTGGCTTCAAGTTATGACCCTCCAAAGTGCACCTCTGAGAGTGCAAAGACAAATTTTTTGAAATGGGCACTTCAAGTTTGGGAAATTTGAGAGTGCCAACATACACATCAACATCTATCACATATCCAAATTTCACATCATTTGTATTTTTCTACCAGAAGTTATTGCTCTCAACATTTCACTATGTTTACCAGTTAGAGCATTTGGGGCTAACCTAGTCCGAATTTCATAGTGCAGACCTATTCCAGATCATGCGGAGCTTAATTGGACATCCTAAGAACATCTTGGGCTCATTGTGACCGACATTCATATATGATTATTCATCGGGTTGTTAACCTTGTGGCCGATGCGGGCCTAAATTGGAGCTTGAGAACATATTTATAAGCATTGTAATTCATTGTAGATCATCGGTAGTTTTAGGATAAGATTCAGATTCATTATATTTCATACAAAACCCTTCGAGGGCATGTAATAAGGCCTGTTGGCCAGTTGTATTGTTGAAGCCCTTGTGGCAGGCCTGTGAGCCCTGAATATTCGCCCATGAGGTATATGTTGCATGTAAGATTGTTGATTTAATAAGATTTCATGTTCGCACATTAGTTTGTTGTGTTATTTCTGTTGTGTTGACTCATTGTTGCATGGTTTAGACGGTTCCTTTTGGAACCCTCCCACCGTGATTGCACCATGAATTAAAACACATAATTCTTTTATAAATTGTACATCTATGATGGTTCAACGATAACAATCTAATTTAATCTAAAATGACACAAGTCATTGCTAATATCTTCATTAACATCTCCCACTACCTTCGACACCTTGCAATGCAATTAGGCATCCCAAATAATTGATGTGTCAACTAAATTTGATTTTTTTTCTTGTCTTTCTTGACAAGATCTATGTTGGTTCATATTGTGCGCAACAGATTTGAACCTTGGAAATCTTTCAATAAATTTTCATACTCATTCAGATTTTGGTGTCTTTCCTATTGTTGAATTTCTCTGTTATATTCTTCCATTACAAGTGATAAACAACAAAGAATTCATAAGTGAGTGTTCAATCACGTCATGTCACCTTCAGGTCAAAGACATTGTAGAGATATTAAAAACATTATTATTTATTTCTTCCTATAATGGGGAGAATATGCTGTTTATAATGGTTGATCTAATTTAAAAGATTAAAGTAAGAAATGTAACCCACAAATTACTCGAACCTTTCAATTAAAGAGAGGTCAACTTTATGCTCTAGTTTTCACCTCAGTAAAGTAGGTAATATGCCACAGACTTGTTGACTGGAAAGCAGCCAGGTGGGGTTTGAACTACAGTCTCACCCTTTCAACTGGTGGTAGAACAACTTTGGGACACACATGGATTCCCAAAGCGACAGTTGGTGTTTGCACAATTATAACAGTGAACTATTTTCTTCAATAAAATTCAAGAGAATGTGCATCTGTTTAAGCTCTTCCCAACCAAAGCCATCAGATAGATTCAATGTCACTTGAATCATCGCCACCAAACCAGAGCGTAACAACATCCTGATCTGATTCTGCTCTTGATCTCCCCTGCGTTTGGATTGTGGTGCGCTGCAAACCCTGGAGAAGACAATACCTACAGGTGGGACATGAGCTGTGTGAAGCAAGCCATTTGTCCACACATTCCATATGAAAGCTGTGCTTGCATTTGGGTAGCACTCTTAATTTCTCACCCTCCATAAATTCAACCAAGCAAATAGGGCACTCTGTCAAAACTGCTTCTGATCTTATTCTGCTGTACACTTCAAGTGGAAGTGCTTTTATGGAATTCTTCTTCAAGCCGGTGTTAGCTAATTTGGCAGCTCTGTACTCCTCATGCGACCTCCAGATGTAATGCCACGGTATAATCGAAATAAAACCCAAAATCGTTATGAGTGCACAGAGAAAAGCAATCAGGACAACCAATGCATTCTCACTCATGTAAGGATTGATCTCCGCCAGCTCACTCTCATTTGCCATGACAGCTAAAGGAGAAGCATAGCTGGAACTGGCACCATCTACCAGTATTCTACTGCCCATATTTAAGGCCTCAGACAACCTAAGAGGACTCTTTTTCGGAGTCTTAGAAAAGAAACATTGATCTAGAAACATACACAGATTAAATCATAAACTTGTATTATTCTATTATATAAAAACTCATACTAACTAAAATTGACAAACCCAAATTTTTTTTTTAAAACACAGCTGATTCTCCCACTCCCACAGACAAACCCAACTCTCTCTAACGATCTAATCTGTGAATCACTAAAACTATGAATCGAATTAGCAGACTTTGCTCTAATAAGCTTAGGTGAGCCAGAGCAATACTAATGAATGTCTAGCCCTCTTTACCAAATGGGAAAGAAAAAGCAAAGTTTTTATAGATCCTAGGACCGTGTCAAAAGGACCTTGACCATTACTGGGAAGCCAGAAATCTACAGACTAACGCGTAGACCAGGAATAAACCACTGAGTAAGACATTGTACTAATCGTTCGTCTGAGATATTAGAAATCTGGCGTGTAAGTCACTTAAATATTAGTCTTCTTTGACCGATAGTAGACGTGTCCCGTGAACCTTGTTGAATATAGCAGTCGACTTTGTGTGAGAAAGAAATGGACCCACTAAAGGCGAGATGAAATTATTATTTGGGCAGCATCTTCCAGCAACGGACGGATGGAATTTCTTTCATCATTACCTTTCACATGGGCCTCAGCTTTTCTTCTTGTCTTTAGACTTTTTCGGATGCCTTCTTTATTCTGTCAGCTTTTAAGTTCTTTGAGCGACGCCATGGTCCCGCTCTTTCATGTGGTGAATCCAGGTAGCGCTTGAAACAGGCAGACTATTTCCTCGACTGATTTACGTAGCTCGACTTTCAATGTAATTTTTAAAATCATGGATCTGCTTTTCATTTGGATGATGTTTTAAGGTTTTGCGCGGTGAGAAAATGGTCCTATGGGGGGGTCTCATGAGCTAAATGAAGGAGTTGAGATAGGGGAGTGGTTGTGCACCCTAACTTTGCGCTTCTAATTATTCTACATGGAAATTTCAAATCACTCCCAATTTTTTA
>VDFB02175374.1:0-20976 GCA_007258455.2 Sequoia sempervirens
CCCCCACTATTATTGCATCTGCCTCTTCATCTCTTCCTCTTGTTCCCGTCTAGGAGTCCCTCCCTCCACCAAAAACGGTTGTGATGGATACTCCAATGGCTAAATAGGAGTCTTTCATCCCTTCTCAAGCTGCAACCTCTAGCTCCCAGAGTTGTAGAAATCGCCTTGCACGTGAGTGCAAGCGTCGGAGGAAGGCTCTAGCTGGTAAGCAGGCCACCTTGTAGAAGAAGGAAGAGGGGCCAGTAGCTCTTGCTTCGACACCTTCTGCTATGTCCTCCTATTCTTCCTGCTTTAGTTCCCTCCGCCTCAATCTTGCTTCCGACTCCCCCTACGAGCATGATCCTCATCCGAAGAGGGTACAAGTATTCATTGCTCCTTTAGTTGAGCCTCCCCTTCTGATGTCCCTTTTGGACATCCCGCTCTTTTCAAAACCTATGGACATGCCGAATACCTCGATGGTGTCTGTTGCGGTTTTCTCCTCTTCCTTCATGCCCTCTACTTCATCCATGGGAATTTCACATCCTTCAATGAAGAAAAAGATGGAGGACAACCCCACTTGCAATGGGGGTTGAAAGAAGGGTTCACCTTCTTTGGAGGGTGGTTCTATGTTGGCTTGTGCCATCCTAATGATGGAGGAAGCCCTGACATCCCCGAAGTTCGTCACTGCTCCCAAATCTTTCGGTGAGGCTAGTAGTGGATCTTGGGCGCCGCCTCCATCACCTATTGAGTTGACACATGACACTCCTATAAAGTGCATGTTCAACTCTGTAGATGATGTCCTGACCCTATCGGAGATCTTTGCAAGATCGTTGATGTTCACCTCACATGAACTAAGTGGAGAAGACCTCAAGGGGCCTTCTTCCTTAGCTCTTGTTGCAGGAGGGTCGAAGGGTACCCCCATTGATATTCCGCCCTTGCAGGCTCATCCACCCTCCCCTTATGATGATCTAGATTGGGAGAACAACGACCTCTTGGTTGGTGAGTACTAGGGGGCACCTCTTCTTTATCTGTAGATTAGAGTGTGTGTGTGTTGTGTTCCCCTGTGCTTGTTTTATATGTTCTTGGATGACCCTTGTTACCCTCGTAGGTGCTTGGATACAAGAGTGTTTTTGGTGTCGTAAAACTTCTTCTATTTGTCACATCATTCTTCTCTTTGTCGTGTATTGATTTTTGACAATTAGGGATGATGAAAAGTGTTGGGGGCATTTAGGACTCCCTTCCATGTTGACCCAATTCTTTTATTTTTGTTTTGTTTTCATGTGCCTTCTTCACATGGCTTGATATAGTAGGGGGTTGATGATAGTTCATTTAAATATAACATTATATCTATTTATCTATATTTATGAGCAACTTTGACCCGAAATATCAGATCCCCCTGTCTCTTGTTTGTCATGTCATTGTTTCTCCTTTCTTCTTATCTTTCTCTCTTCTTTGATTGCTTTGTGATGTGGTGCTCATGTGTTGTCCCTCACGTGCACGACAACATTACCACAATTACATCTCATCATGTTCTACGGGCCACAACATCACTTTCATCCTTTCTTTTCTCTCCTTTGGATATCACGTGCCTTTGTGTCCAACAGACACCATCCTAAGGGGGGGGCTATCACACCGCTTTGATTTTCAAAAGGCGTATTCGATGGCCAATGAATCTCTTCTTGAAAATATCTATTTTTCAAAAATTGCATTCTTCAACATAGATTCCTAGACGAATTTTTCTTTCACCTTAGATTTGTAAGATAGAATCCAAACTTACCCTTGCGAGGGAACATTCTTTCTTTCGAATTCCTTGATGAAATGAATCTTTCAGAAGGAATCCTTGGTGCTAGAATCATTGGTGAAAAAATATCTTTTCAAAAATGTTATCGCTTTCGAACAGAGCATCCCTTGAGTGGACCCCTTTCCTTTTGAAGGGTTCCCGAGGGACCCCTTTGAAAGCTCTTCCTTCAATTCTTGATTGTTTACATGACTGTCTACTTGTCTGCTTGCTTGGCTTCGTTTTGTTATCTAACATGTTTTGTTTATGGATTAACATGTTGCTTTGCAAGTGCGCCTGTGAAGTTTTTCGAATCAACCTTGCAAGACCGAGTACCTGTAAGGCCCCATTAGATTCTTTGGAGCCTCTTACATCCGACTTCCTTCAAGACTAAGCACCTGGGGGGCACCTCCTTCGCAAGTCCAAAGACCTGTGAAGTGCTTACATCCTACATGATCTTTTTGTTCAACTCTATAGCTCTAAGGACCTATAAAGCCCTTTTGTTCACCGTCTCTAGGTCTGCAAATTTGCGGTGCATGTTTTTTTAAACTCTCCTTGGGTTTGAGGACCTATGGAGCTAGCTTCTCTTCCTATGTTTTTTGGGTGGGTCAGATTGCGATCTAATTTCTCAACGGTTTAGGTATACATTTCTAAAATCTTTCGATTTACTTTACCTCACATTTGGTAGCACATATGCTCGCTAAAGTGGGGGCAAAATGTAATGGAGTGAATTTCCACCCCTCGCAAATTCATTGTTTGCATCCCCTCACCTTAGGAAAATTAAATCTGACAATGCATTTCCACTTCATTCATTCGCATTCCACCCACTTGGCGACTGTTTGTAGTGTTGGTGGGGGAATTTTTGTTGGGGATGCTAGTGTGACGTATGGACGTCTGCGTGACGCACTACTGTCCTGACAGGATTCTCGCCTCTAGAATCTACCAACCTCGAATGACTCTTTTGGGCTTCTATTCATCTCAAAACATGCATTTCATTCCTTCAATTCGACCTTCAGCAAGCTTCTTCACTCTCACTTCATGCTTCTACACACTTCTTGAGCTTTTTCACAACACTCTTTGCCATTGTTCAAGCTCTAAAGCGTTACTCCATTAGATTTCACTCTCGTTGTTGCGGCAACGATCACACCTTCAAGCTTGTGAGCTCGCATCTCCCTTCACATGCTTGAGGTCACCTTGTTTGGGAGGTGATATCCACTTTACACAACATTGTCATTCGATTTTGTTGCATAGTGTTGTTACTATTTCTTGGTTGTACTTTCCTCCATTGCTTTCTTTATTGTATTTTCTATCTCGTGGCTATTTTGGCTGTTCATGGAGGTGGGAACACCAAAATGGGGGTTTGACTGTGGCAAGCCCCAAAACAACCCTGGAACATTTTTCCCCACTCTACTATGTGTAGGTTTTGCATTTGTGTGGAGCTTGTGGGAGGCTGGACCATTCGTAAGTTCTATTTCCATCACCTTTCACTCTTGTCAAATTCTAGTTAGAACTTTAAAGCATTTGTTATACATTTATTTTGTCACTTCCTACTTCTATTATTGCATTAAAGCTGTACTTGTTAAGTAGTTAGCTCATTTCTTGAGGGTTTTGCACGGTTATTTCACATTTTACTCCGTATGGACACCAGCGCACAGTGAGATGCAAAGCGTGCCATGTTGTCATCCCTATTCTACCTTTGTTGTCCTCGGTAGAGAATTGTTCAAATATAGTCGAAATCCGGAAATTGTAATGAGCCGAACCAATTTTTTCATTTTTTAATGAGCAGTTCAGCACAACAAGTACCCGTTAAGGTTAGCTCAATCCGAAATCCAGCAACTGAAAGGAACTCTTAACCAAGAATGCGCACTTAATCTCAGGATGAGATTGAAGCTGTCATATGGTAAGAGGGTCGTTAGTGATAACTTGAATTGAAGCAAAATTGAAAGAAAGCTCTACCACTTATTCAGCAGGAGCGAATACAATGAAAAGAAAGAGTTCATCCGCTAAAAGTAGGCATCCTCTTATTCAGTGGGAAAAAGAGAGAAGTACAAAGCTTTAATTCCCTTCTTGGCGGAATACCATCCAAGAACTTAAGTGTATAGTTCGTTCACCATCTCTGGCGGTAAACCGTCCAAAGATTATTAAGTTTGCTGCTCTAAGACAAAGTAATTGCAGAATATAAGAATGATTGAAATAGTACTACTATTAGCAGCCTTACAATACAACAATCTGTAGATTACCAAGTGTTACAAACTGATAAACCAAAGCAACAACTGATAGAATGCTGTTCCAACTTATTGGACTCCACAATATTGAGAAAACAACTCTTGAACTGAACTTCTGGAAGTCTGATATAAAAACCAGCCATCTGGAACACAGACCAGCAACACAGTGTCCCATTAAACAACTCACAACTCACTCAAAACCTAACCAAATCACTTGATACCTGATGCAAATGAAACCTAGAATGCTGACAATGGAAATGTGACTGAGCAATGACTATCAAACTGCAATATTATTTTTTTGGCACACTTCCCAAGACAGTCTAGAATGCTACGGCCAAGGAGAAGGGCGATTTTTTAATATAAAAATCTACACACCACAATAAAATCTGAAAGTTCCCAAGAAGGGTCGCCCCAAGATGGAAAACACAATGGAAAAGTACCCAAAATGAAAACTAATTTGTTCTTGAACTTATGACTAAAAATGACCTTCAGCTAGACTGGCCTACAAAACACTAAAACTGAAGAAAACTTCACAAATTACCCCAATAAGCTCTATTTGCTTCCTCTGAGTGAGAAGCAATCACACTACCAGCTAGGTGTATCTCTCAACACGAAACTGATCCTTGCTAGGAGGTGTGCATTCCTCGAAGCTAATGTCTGATTTCATTCCAGCAGCATAACAGTAAGGTAAAAATCAGATAACCAAAATGAAGATAGGTAGTCTCCTTATATAGATTTTAGAGAGAATCTCCTGTAGCTTCTAGAAGGTGCGCCCCACAACACTTGGCATTAATCTTTGACTTTTTGACCAGCCTTCTTCAAAATGGCGTCCCACTTATGAGAGGTGAAAATCATTTTAAATAAAATACCATGCACTTCCAAAAGTTGGCGTCCCATTTCACCTTGAGCATTTTTGAACCTTCAAAATATTTAATCTCTCTCCTGATGATGCATTCACCCATAAAGTCCCCTTTTTTAAAAACAACATGAAGTTATAATGCTAGGCCAAGGGGTTCTAATATTAAAATATAATATTATAATATGAAAATAACTTAACTCTCCATAAAAAATGCACCAAAAGGCCAAAAACAACAATACCAATGAGCAGCCTAAAGAAGGACCAAGCTGTTGAAATTAACTTGTCCCTTGCCCGAAATAGAATTTACTAAAAATAGTAAATTCATGAAGTTCTTTCGGTCACCAAGCAATGAACTTATACCAGCTGTGACTCTCGAAAACCCAAAAGAATCCAGCAGCCCAATCACTTAAGCTTGAAGCAACAACCTCCTCCAAAACAAAATAATTTCTGTCCAGAATTGTATCGTCTAGAAATAGGCCAACGGTCAGCGGCGATCATCACATTTGAAGGGGACATTACAAAAACCTTCTCCCTTAACCCCCTGAAACTCTCAGGTTAGTAGAAAGGTAGCAGTACTGAGAGTGCTCTTCTTTCTCTACCTTGAACGTCCTGCAAATTTCCTAAACCTTGCATCTAGCTTGAGGTAGATCAAAGCAGCTGATCGCTTTGGACTCTCCTGTGACTTGGGGTCTTGGGCATTCGACCCCCCTCCTCTACACTAAGTAATAGAGTATCTACAAACAAAAGACAGTATTCACACCAACAACCACCATGGGGCACATGTGGAGTAGTTATAAATCACTATGCAAGGGAATGAATGCCAACACATGCTTGCATGAAAATGCAACACATAATAGCCCAAAGGGGGATGCTTTCAAAATGGATTCGTCATTAAGGTTTTTGAGGTATTATTTCTCAGGAAGTGACAAGTGGCAAGGAGAGTAGTAGTGTGAAAGTAACAAGGGTTGAGGGCAGCTTGTGGATGTGACCAAAAGTTGAATGAAAGATGGAGACAAGAGGGGGTTGGTGAGTGAATGATAGCCAATGACTAAGGAGAAATGACCTATGTGGGCAATTAGTTGTTAGGTGAGAGACATAATGCAAAAAAAATGGTGGATGTGCTTTAAGTTTTTAGTCTACCAACCAAAGGATGTAAATGTAGATTTTAAACTAAGGCAATGAAACATTATAGTCTTAGGGATTAAATACAAAGACAAGGCCTCCATGGGTACATAGTTGAAGTATGAACCAAAGGTAGGAAGACACATAATCAAGCACATTATAAGCCCACAAGACATAGGGGTAAACCATGAAGAGTATAAGAACCCATGAGACACTACCTAAAGAGCATGGAGACAAGCACCTACACCCATATAAGACCATACCAATGCAATTTAGCCTATAGATTAGCCATCATAGGAGCATACACATTACCAAAGCACACTAGGACAATTTCCAAAATAAAGAAGAATCCTCAAGAAAAACACACAAGCCTTCACAATTTGACAAGGTTACGGGGACATGTCCCCAAAATCCAGGTCGGTTTAGAGAGGCGTCCGGTACTAGAGACTGACAAAAGGGAGACGAAGGGCCCCGTCCCCCTTTTTGCAAAATTTTTAGGAAATGTCCCCGAAACGGGGGGACGGCAAGGGGACGACAGGGGACGGCCAGGGGACTTGGGGACGGCCAAGGGACAGGGGACGGGACGGCCAGGGGACTTGGGGACGGCTAGGGGACTTGGGGATGGCCAGAGGACTTCTAGGAGTCCCCTGGCTGTCCTCGGGATAGTTAGCCATCCTAGAAGTCCCTTGGCCATCCCTAGGATGGTCAACCGTGCCCCGCATCAAAGCATGGTCAAAACAAAACATAAAACACATTTTCATAGCAAGGGAGTGTGAACTTAATTATGTCCACCCATTAAATAAATTGGTGCCACTGCTTGTTGTCTTGAAACTTTGGATAAGTGTAACTGATACAATTATTCAAGAATCAATATTGGTTTATGTACTAAGGTGCCAAGATGAATTCCAGTGAATAACCCAACACTCAGTGCTCTACTGTGCCTCATAAATAAGTCTCACAGGTCTTACTCTATTGTGAAGATGATACATAGCGGGCCTTGGGACATCTGATCATGCAAAACAATAACATGGTAACTGTGCAGATTATTTGCCTAATGCAACTCACTATCATTCTCAGAAGGCTGCACTCCCTTGTTCCAGTTATCAATAAACAAAAAAATTATCATTAGAGTATCTGTTTTCTTAGTTCAAAATCAAGCTTTCCATTGAATAAATTCTAACTTATTCATTAAGATCGATGCATACCCAATAAACCATATCAACTTGAACACAAATGTTATATGTGAATGTTCTATAATGTATATTATGCATGCCTTATCCATGTTATCTATTGAACATTTAAAATTTCCCTATATTTTTATATAGCCGTCCCCTGCCGTCCCTAAATTTGGCCTCAAAAATCGGAAACTTGGGGACTCGTCCCGCCGTCCCCTGCCGTCCCCGTCCCGGAAACTTGGGGTAACCTTGCAATTTGACATATACACCCAAGTAAACCCTAAGATCAAGAATAGAAACCCTAATCACTATGTACAATAATGAACACATAGTCATAGAGTTGAAGGAAATGCAAAGGCTAATGCACGACATAAGAGTGCATATGCACAATAAATTATCAAATAGAAATAGTGCTAGCATAGTGTAGGAAATTTTACAATCCATCTCTGAACTACATTTATTACCCTCTTCATTTATCATAGGCATAAAGGCCATTTTTACTTTTCGTACCTTTTTTATAAGAGCACTTCTCTAGATGTAGCTTCCAACAAAATGCATCCATATGACCATCTATATCACAATGGACACATGTTTTTTAGACTTCATCTTTGTGCTAGTAGCATTAGCCTTTATCATCTTGACCTTCACTCCTTTTACCGATGGAGAGAATGGAGAACTTTCTACTTCAAGGTAGTGAGCATGTGCACATGTTTCATCCACAACCCTTGCTTTAGAAAGAAACTGGGGCCTCCAAAGATGGCTATGAAGACCTCTAATGTATTCCATCAACATTTCTTCTTGCACATCTTCCCCAATTGAATAGCCCATCAACAAAATTCACTCGTGTACTCTTTCACACTTTGTCCATTTTTTGTTACAAAGTTTTCCACTCCATAAATTTTCCCTCATACAACAAGCTAAGTAAATTTTCTTCTTAATCAATGTATTAACTTGATCCCATGAACTAATAGGAGTTTATTTTCTTAAAGCAATAGAATATGAGACTTTCAAATCAAGTTAAAGAATGTTTTTCTATTCTCAAACTAACAAAGAAAATATTTTGTTTCAAAGGGAATGTATACTAAAGTATACCTTTGATTGAGCCAAACAATTGTCAAGTTTATTTGCATCCACATCTCATTCAAATATACAATCTCAATCTTCACCTAAACCTTGAATTGAGGTGCCCTTGCTAGATTGAATCCACCATGAGAAGACTTCTTTTTCATTGAAGTGGGTTTCCCACTTGCTCTTGGCACCTTCTAAAGAGCTAATCTTCTCCACAATCCCTCTCATTATCTCCATGGACTCAGAAATACTTACAACATTGACTTCTATCTTGAGGAACCTTGCTTCTTCCATGCTTCTTAGTTCTCTTTTCCAAATACAAAGCTCAATGTATCTCTAATAAGGCATGAAATCTTCTCCACTTGCTCTTTGTTGTAAGCATGAACCTATAAAATTATCCACAACTCTTGCAAGGAAGGAACTTGCTCTAATACCACACTTGATTTGTAAACTACAATACAAATTCCATATGATAATTTATTAAAAACCTTAGTGAAGAACATTAAGACTGCAATTCTTTAAGAAACACAACTAAAAAAATGCAAGGAAAAGTAAGCAAAACTTTCACCATATAATGAATACTTTACCCTAGAGAAACCCCTAGGTGAGAAAAAACTCCTACAAAATATGTGACACTTGCTTAAATCTGCAAACTTCAAGGCAATTACAATATTAGGCCACTTGGGCACACAATCAACCTTAACCTATCTCATTTCAATCCCTAAGATCTTGAGCAAACTCTTATAACATTTCATTGTTCTATTCTTGCCTAAACACAAAGTTTTTGGAACTATGAATTCACTCAAATTCACTTCTAATCCTAATTATGTGCTTTCTAATTGCCTATTTTGGGCTTACGATGGTTTATTTATGCTTTACAAAGGTCAAAAGTGGAAAGAAGTCGGCCAGTTGAGGAAATCGGAAAGCCATGAGCTTTTTTAGTTGGCAAACAAGACCATTATTTTTCATCAAGGTATGATTACAAAACCACCACTTTTTAGTATGAAACTATCATTGCAAATGAAAAACTATCACCAACAAAAACTACTACTTGCTTCTGTCCAAACTGACTGATTATGTGGATGAAATTGCTGCTTGTTGGAATTAGTGGTTTTGTCCAAAAGCCTTAAACACTGTTCTTTCCAAAGCTTGCTCTAAGATGTCTCAGACCATCATGAACATTCTCTAGTATTGAAGTATCAGACTCTATTCTAAAACCTCTTCTTCCTTCACGTAAAGTGTTCCTTTTAGTTGCACCTTGTTGCCACAAAGTCAAATCAATCGTTTTAAACTTTTACAGATCAACAATTGCATACTTTGCTTCAACATGACGATAGATAATGTGTAAGATCCAAAGCTCATTGATAAAAAAATCTTGACACAAATGTTTCCAAAAACCTCATCTCATAATTTTATTGACTATGAAAACCTTGTCTTTAATATTTTAAATTATTTTTAACTAAAGGTAAAGCCTAAAATGACCACTGATAAGGATGTATGGGACTCTGCTAAATATTTGATGAAATTTGAAAATGTACCCAAAACAGAATGCTGGAGTTAACATTCAGTGATCTGGATGTTTTTAGAGATCTGTTATGAGCACAAATAGTGTCCAACTTTGTCCTAATTGCATGTGCCTGGGGACTTTCTTATAACTGGTATGCATCTTTGTCAACTGCATGTTCCTATATGAAAAATAACAGATGAGTATAAGCCGTTTATAATTATTAACCAACAACCAATGAGTATAAGATGTTCCTAATATTTAACTAGGTAGAAGATTTTGTGATCTTTTATCATGATTATATTATAATTAATCTAGTAAAGTCCCATAAATCTAAGGTCATGAACGAACAGATTAGGAAGATTAAGGAGCTTCAGAAAGCTGTAATGGAAAAAAAAATATGAGAGAGAGCATGTGTTTCTTTTAATTGACCTTAATTCTTGCTTTTCAAAACCTGGCAGAATTATCTGGATGACGGCAATCTAATCAACCACAGAAATGCTTTAATCTCAATAAAACAAAGATTATAGAGTAAACCAAATGAATGTTGGAGAGGTTTGTAGCTAAATTGACAAGAATCGTGGTATCATAAGCAGAAATAAATTAGTACACAACCAAATCATCGCTGAGAAAAAACAAGAAAGTCCTTACTTAAGGACTTAACAATGTTCCCAATGTGGCATGACCAGCAAAAAGATCCAAGAGGAATTTTCTATCAGAAAAATCTCACCACAAGAAGCTTCATATCTCTTATAAACAAGCTCTATGATGGTACACAACACAAACTTTAGAGTAAACATGGAACCAAAGATATGAATATAAGCCATGTTCGTACCTTGAAATTCTGCAATAAGATAATTGGTTTGTCATATTCCCCTTCACATGTTTGATTGTGAACTGCTTAGAGACTGACCCACAATAAACCACATAGTGGTCAATAGAGAGGCAATACTAGTATGCACAAAAAATCGATCTAGTACAAAGCCATATACTGATATTCCCGCATTGTTATTGGATAGAAAATTAACTGCAAAAAGGAGAAAAATTATCAAGTTTATTTCAATTGAGTTCAACACATTTGGGCTCCAAAAACAACCCTATTAATGTTGGCATTTCAGATATGTGTGATAAGTTAAGGCCAGTTATCAAATTAATCAAGTATTTATAGGATAACTAGCTGAACACAAGTTAACTAAATCCTTTTCAGATGAAAATAAAATAAATTTATCTTGTTCAATTTCTTACCAAGAGCAGATCGCTGGGACCATGCATCCTGGGCTTGACTGAAGAGTTGTATTTTTTCCTCAAACTCAAGGTTTTGATCTTTCCATTGAGATGAAATATAGCACTTCGATGTTGCAAATGTAATTTCTGCATGCATAGAAGAAGCTGCTTTAACAATGCGTCGATGTAAATGTGCAACTTTTGATGCTGAATGCAAGCAGAGGCCAATTCCTGTGAGGTTGACCAGGTTTAAAACCTGCAACATCCAATTGAATTATGCAGTCATGCATCTCAATAATTTAAACAAGAAACATTAAAAGAGTACTCGATGTGGCGAAGAGAGAAACATAGGGTGCCAATTACCCTTATGCCCAATTACCACCAATGAAAAATGCAACACTTGTAACTCTAGAGAAACACCAAACAGTAGAGAGGACTGCACTAGAACAAGATGTATCGAGTTCAGATTTTTTCTACAACATGATTTAATAGATGTAAAGCTTCATTTTACCTATTACATGATGGGAAGATACTTATAGTTATTATAACTAATCAAAATTATAAAAAAAAAAAGATTATGTCATCTACCAGAAAACTTACATATAATTGCATACATCGTATTTCTTTATATTGGTTCATAAAGACCTTCCTTTGGCCATGACCCATCAAAGTATCTTGTATAATTCTTATACTCAATATGCTTAATTTGGCAACCGAGCAATATGTTAATAAATTAACAGTTTGACTCTATTTCTTGATAACTTAAAGGTTTTCTTAAACATCTCAAACCAACATCGTCCAAACTCTGTTCCTTTTCATTTTTCTTGTAAACACAATCTTTCATTTATGCAAAAAAAATTCACAAATATGATCAGAAACTAAGAATAGAAGATATAGGTATACTATCTTAGATCAAACACCAAGGTGCTGAGGCTTTCGTAATGTCCCCTTCTCAAGCATGATCTTTTCAGTTGACCGTTGGCCTATTCCGGAGACCGTAGGCTACTCGGAAGGTGAAAATTAGGGTTTCCTGTTTTGGAGGTTGTTGTTGCTCGAGTTTGGTGATTGAATTGCGGATTCTTTCTGGGTTTTCAGAGAGCTTCGCAGTGGTGTGACTTGCTTTGCGTTCCGAGCACTTTCTGGAATTTACTATTTTTAGTAAATTCTATTTTTGGCAGTGGACAGGTTGGTTCCAGTTCAGTTGGCTTCCCTCAGCTATCAGTTCAGTTGGTATGTTTGGTTTTGGCCTTTGATGCATTTTTTGAGATAAGTGAATTTAATCAGAAAAATGTTATAATTTAATATTGGGACCCCTTGGCCTAAGGAGACAACTTTATGTTGTTTTTAAAAGAGGGACTTTTGAGGGTGCTTATTTCATTAAGAAATATTTGATGTTCTAAGGTCAAAAAATGCTCAAGAAGAAAAGTACGCCATCCTTGGAGAGCTTGATATTTTATTTAAAAATGATTTATATCTCACTTGAAATGGGACGCCACCTTCATGCTTGGTCAATGGTCAAGTCAAAACCTAAAAGCATCTTGAAGTTTGGGCGCACCTTCTGGAAGCTTCTGGAAGGTCTTCTCAAAATTATAAAAGGGAGCCTTGAGTCTTCATTTCACATCTTTTATCTTGAGTATTGTTATGTTGCCGAAATTGTGCTGGAAATGCTTCGAGGAATGAATGCCTCCTAGCTTTGGCATTGCTTCTTGCTTGAAAGATAGCAACTAGTGATGAGATAGTTGTAGATGTGTGAGCTTTGTAGTCAGATTTTGCATTGTAGTTGTTGTTTATGCAGTTGTAATTCAGCTTATTGCAAATTAATCAAAATCTGGAGTTGCTGGTTTGTGTTGCAAATTGAAGTTTTGACTCATAAGTCTTTGGGCGATTTTATTCTGGTTTTGGGTAGTTTACCCATGCATTTGTTAGCTAAGGGCGCCCCTTTCAGTGAAGTTTGGAATTTTTTAATGAAGTCTTTTTTTTTATAGCTCAAAATTGCCCTTCTCTTGCAGCCGTACCATTCTGTCCCCTCGTGAAATTCGTGCAAAAAAAATTAAGGGTTCTTTGGAGGGTTTTGGGATTCTATCTTGGTCGCCATCCTCATTGGGGTATTTTGCATTTGATTTGAGGTCTTTGGGTTGGGAATTGAGTGAATTACAAGCATTTTATTAGGGTTCAGTGTTGCTGGTAAAACAATTTCAGTCCATGTTCAGTTATATCAGTTTGCTTAAAGTCCATCTTTTGAGTTGGGTTTGGAAGGGAAGTCATTGTGAGCATTGAGAAGACATTATACTTTATTGCAGCATTGTTAGACCTTATCTTATGCTCTTGACAGGCAATCTCTACTATATTGTAAGCTGAACAGTAGTACTGTTAGCATCTTCTAATCTTTCGCTTCATGCTTTGTAATACCCACTGAATAAGTGGAGGCTGGCTTGCCGCCTATTTATGTTTTGAATTGCATTGTAGTACTTAGCATCTCCGCCTTATGGTAGCTCCATTCCCACTCTGGGTTTGAAAGCACATTCTTGGCATTGAGTTTACTTTCAGCAATTGTAGTTGGTAGGGATCCTTTGACCACATACTCGCCGTCATTTGGCGCATTCTTGGTTAGAGTTATTCAGTTCAGCATTGCATTGAGATCCTCTGACCATATGCTCACACCTTGCCCATCTCGGGATCCTGGTGTACATCCTTGGTTAGAGTTGAATTCTGCATCGTTTTGGTTTAAGTGCTAACCCTAACAGATGTGTGTTGCATTGCTTATTGTAATCAAAAATTGAAAAAAATTGGTTCGAAATATTTCACTTTCCATAATGCATAATTGCTTCCTACTCAATCTCCAATCAGGCCTTGTTCAACTCAGTGAAAGTACCAGATCCTTGTAATTCTCACAAACAAGTAGAAGGTCATCATTAGTCAAGGAACTGATGTTTTCTGTTTACAAATTGTTGGTAAACAGTCTTGTTGCTGCAAATAACCAATGACTCGCCCAACAGGCAGCAACAATATGCACCAACAAATGGATAAATTGTTATGGAGTAACAATTATCCTCTATGTTTAAGGGGCAACTCCCTCATATGATATAATTTTGGATTTTTGAATATAATGAAAATGGAGTATGCTTTTAACCAGAAAGCAGAAAAGGCAGACTAACATCTATCCATAGCCATGAAAATAGATGCGATTGAAATGGATTTAAAACTACTAATTGAACTGAGAAGTAAACTAGCAACTATCAACATCAAGACTCACAGATCAGACTATCAATAGTGTGTTAACCGACTCACTGCAATTCAACATTTTCTGCAAATAAATGAATAAAACACCACAGAACAACACATCCTCACAGGAAAAAAAATTCTAACACTTATCTAAGCTCACAGACTTATTCATAAGCATTAGTATTTCATTCAAAAATCACTGCACGCAGACAATGAGCATCTACAACAAATAATAAAAAATGCAAAACTTTATTGTTCCTATAACACACCAATCGTTCATTGAAGTAAATTTTCCTAAGTTTTCACTATGCAAGTAAATAAACTATGTAACAAACCATTGCAATAAAACATTTCTTTTCTTTATTGAGAATATATGAACAAAGATGCTATAACAATATATAATAAGGATTCCATTTCAATATGATAATTTCACAAATTACAATATTCCAAGATAGTACACAATTACAAACACAGCTCCTCCGAGCTTCAGAGCATAAGATATAGATGGTCCAGGAATCCGCCTTTCAAAACCTTGGTCTTTTGTCGCATGTTGAGGAGGAGAAGCATCACTCAAGCACTTTTCCGCCAACCACAGACTCATATGCGGTCCCCCGCACATCTATCAATGATAGATGGCCCTACCCTTCGACGAAGGTATTGGTTGGGTAACCCCATACGACATACCACATTGAGCTTAGTGTTGTGCCCCACATGACTAGGATTTATAACCCTACACTAGGTAACCCTCATGCATTTAAATGGACACGATAAATTAACACTAGAGCCCCGAGCAATCACACTACTTTGGCCAAAGTGTTCTCACTCAGTACTTCGAGTGAAGGTCTACCATTCACTTACACTATAGCAAGCTCGTTTTGACTTAAGGCCATCATATCTATGCTTAGGTAATCCCTCGCCATGGGTAAGCTTAATCCCCAGGATAACCTATCTCTTTAACACAAACCTAAGGTAACACAACTCATTAAGCAAAGTACTTGTTCCCTCCCTTCACTAGACAACAATCCCAGGAGTAACCTACTAAGCATCTAGCATAATCAAATATCTAGCTATGAGTATCCCTTAAGCTACCCATGTTTAGTCATATCTAGTATAATAATAATACCTATGACAAACAATCTCTCCTATCATGGAGTAACTACAATCATTTCACAAATAGAGTAAACATCTACTTTTCTTCAAAGTAAACATTACTTTTCCCTAATTGCAAGTAACCATAATAGACTTTAAAACAAACAAGAAATAACTCGTTCAAAACTAATACAAACAAAGGAAGATTATCCCCATGCCTGTGATAAGCTTTCCAATTGACTGGCTGCAAACACAACACTTCCAAAATAGTAGTGTTGTGACCTATTCACACCTCGCCCATTGCAAATGGGGACCTATTGATCGTGTTTATGACACAACAAACATTCTAGAATAAAGTGTCAAAGACGCTATATCCCCTCTTGAAAAACTACCTTATATGCTAAGATTGCAAGTAAGATCATATGGTAATTCCAATGTTTAAGATGAGTGCGGATAAGCTCTGTGGTTTTGATGTGATTTGCTGGGGGCACAATTGGGATTTACTTTTGCAAGTTACTCGGGAAAGCAGAGACATAAATACAGTATCATTTTGGATTTTCTGATTTATAAAAAAAAAGTAAAAAAGATTAAGGGTTTTTAGAGATCCTATGCTATTCCTAAGAAATCAAGAGACGACGAAGATTGAATGAAACCAAATAGACAATACTCTGCTTCGCCACGTTAGACGACAACTACACAAAGCAAGTGCAATCTTCTGGGAATGTGCTTATGATTTTCACGTAATGAATAACTACCATCAAATCGAACAATAATTATCCAAACAGAAGTTAAGCATCCACGATAAAGCTCAGTCTAACTTTACACATTGAGTGAAAAGCATCCACTCAAAGAAAGTATGAGCTGGGTTTCACTAGTCTTCGTTATCAATCTGTCATTCTTTTAACAT
The DNA here is from genome assembly GCA_007258455.2 of Sequoia sempervirens. Lineage (NCBI taxonomy): Eukaryota > Viridiplantae > Streptophyta > Pinopsida > Cupressales > Cupressaceae > Sequoia > Sequoia sempervirens. Next base: position 16,152 of record VDFB02175374.1, read on the forward strand.
ACATTTAAATTCTAATTCAAATTTACTGAATGAGAAAGAGAATATGCGACCATGCAACCATTTGACAATCAAGGATTCAAGGCACCTCATGCATGATGAACTTTATTATCAAAATAGTGTTTTCACAACAATCTCATAAAACTCTCTCTTATTCTCTACAATCTAATTCTCTTGAATCTGATCTAACTTCTAATGAATCTCTAATGCCTTCTAATGAATTCTAATTCCTCTAATTATATCGAGAGAGAGTGAGGGGGGGGGGGGGTTTATATAGCACTTCTGAATTACAATGAATGGCCAAGATTGAAATGAGATCAATGGCCCAGATTTAACATGACTAAACCCTAATTAGGGTTTCCAAAACATCAACCAGTTAACTGGAGAGAACCTCAGACATCTAGAGTTGCATCCTTATCCACTTGTGCGGCATTGCATTCGGTGAATCTGGACACAATCAAGCTGACCTCCTCCATGGCAATGTCCGGTAGCGCGTTGACGTTGTATTCCAGCAAGTCCAAGCTCTTAGCACATTCTGCAAAAGTGGTCGCCCATTCTGGTTCCTGTAGCAAGAAAGTGTTTCTGACAGTCATGAAGTTGAATACCCTGGTGAAGTTTTCTTTCATGATTGGCCCGGAGACGGTGGAGAAAATTCTCTGCACTTGTTCTTTTAAATTCTTTGGCCGCAAATGTTTCTTTCGAACAATATCTCGGTCAAGTATATCTGCAGCCATCTGGTAAATTCTGTTCCGAATCTCCCTCGCCATCTCTTCAGCTTTGATGCTATCTTGCTTCACCTTTTCCAAGACTTCTCTCCATGAAATCAGAGCATAGTACCATCCACTGAAATCATATGCAGCTCCAGCCTCAATGATCCCGTCATCAATCAACTTTTGCTTCGAGATGCCCTTCAATTCTCGAATACATGGGATAATCTTATTCTGAATATTTTCGAGGCCATCCCATGATTCCGCTAAGTTTGCAACTCGTGATAGTAGAAAGGAAGCTTGTTCGTACACACATGCCAACTTTTCTGTGAACGCCATTGCCTCTTCTTTCCTTCCATCCATCCAATCCTTAGCCTCTCTTGCTGTAGTCAACTCTTCTTCAAAATTTCGGATTGGTTCTAGTGAAGAGTTTGGAGGTAGAAGTGCTGCTTGGTCACCTTCATTTAGTGGCTTGGTCAAGTGCTGGATGTAATTTTTTAGGCGCTCAATCTCTTTTTTATATTCCTTTTTCTTGGCCACTTCCCTTTCCAGCCTAGACTTGATGGTGGCAACAGAATTGTCCAAGTCCTCAACTTCTTGCTCTTTCGTTGTTGGACCCATGTCAATGGTCGTGATGGCATATTCATCCGGGGCGATCTCATCTTGGAACTTATCGACTGTAGGTACTGCAACTTGCACTGTGCGATTGCCAACCTCATCCCTTTGGATGGTAGAAAATTTCTTGGCTTTCTTTCTTATAGCAGTTTGCTCTAGCCTTGCCAAGAAATCTGTGGCATCATCTTCTTCAGGAACCTCTGCTGGTGCCTTTCTCTTTAATCTTTCTTTTAGCCAATTTGGGATGGTTGGCTGCTCAATTCCGTCCTCCTATTGACCTTGGACTTCTTGAATATCCCGCACTTCTTGCTCTTCCTGAATCTCTGGTATATCATGAAGTTCTTGGATATTTGGAATTTCTTGCACGGATGGGTCCTCTTGGATTCCTTTGAGGGCGGAAATCATTCCTTCCTCGAATTCTCCATCCATAATATCTACATCATTGTCTGATTCTAGGATCTCGGTGCCTGTAGGAGAAGGTTGAGCATCGTCCTCCAGTTGTATTGGCTCCACATCTCTAGCTGGGGAAGGAATCCTGACATTCTCCAAAGACTCTTTATCCATGGCGAGTATTTCTTCTATATTTTTGGAAGTGGCTGACTAAAAAGGTTTGGATTTGTGCTTCTTCCGAGAAGGCCCTTCATCTATCATTTTATCCTTGTCCTGTTTTGCAGATTTACCAATTTCTTTCCTCTTTCCCAAGTTGGCGGCATCTGTTGGCCCATCTCCATGAGATGCACCGGCATTTGAAGAACAGGACTCTGTATCGCCCATCAATTCGTACGTGAATTGCACATTTCTCTGCCTTAGAGTTTCTACTGCCGATCTATCCACCATTGAGAATACTTGAAAACAGGTCGCATGAATGTTGCTAGGTCACCCATCTCAGGCTCAGACCACCTCACAGGGGGGAGTGGCTCATTCTCATCGAAGCCTGGCTGCACATACACTTCGTCATCCTGTAGTTGATCAGGTACTTTGAAAAGCTCCGTTGCCCTAATCATACTTAGTGGCAATCTTGACCACAACCTCTTCCTCACGTCATATTCGTCAGCTGCATTAGCCCAGAAGTCTTCTAAGTCTACCCGGTGCTTGTACTTCTCTCCGTCCACAGTCTTGATGTGATGGAGTGGATCAAAGTTATTCCTGGACTTGTATGATATGAACGGATATTTCTGGATCTCCAGTCGAGCACTCTCCGCTGCTTGCGCCGTTGGACACGACTCCTCCATATTGCCAATGAAAAAAGGAAAGGTGACAGCTGCCTTCTGTTTTGGCCTTTGAATATTTTGATACGCCTCCAATTGCCTCAGCACTTCCAGCAAAACCATTTTGTTGGTTGGATAGATGGGCAGTCTATAAGGATTTCCTGAGAATCCTTGGATCCGGATGTAAGTGAACTTGGGATATTGGATGAACCACGATCCATATCTGCCAATCAAACTCTTGGCCTCACGGGTGAGTCTCTATGTGTTCCGCCTTGAAGAAGCCGAGTGATGTACATCAGAAAGGCGTCATGAGCTCGTCGGAAATGTGACTTCTCTTTTAGTTGCAATTGCGGATAACAATCATATGCCTTGAGTTGTCCTTCGCCATTGCCAACCACACCTTTGCAAACCAAGCCAGAATACTTGTAATACCTCGCAAGCGAATATATGACGTACGAGCTCATGTGAAAGGTCTTGGTTTCCTCCAAGTTGACCAACTGCTCATGGAGGCTATCACTGATCATTCTGGACCAGTTAAACATCTTGACTCCGGTAATTATTTCATCAATGAAATAATACATCTAGTTTTCGAAAGGCGCACCATGAGGATTGCCTACTATTCTGTTCAGCAGCAAGACTATGTCGCCATATTCTTCTTTGAAATGTGTTCTGACCAATTTCTTCGGCATCTTCCCTGCAGTAGGTTTGGGCTTCAGCAACCAAGTCTTGTTTATGTTTGATGCACAAAGGTCTTGCTGGTTCTGGTAAAGCTTAAGTGCATCCTCCTTAGTGCGGTAGGACGTTCGGTTGTAAACTGGAATTCCGAAAGTTTCTTGAATGGCTGGCTCGACAAGTATGCGAGAACTCTTCCATCAGGAGTTTCTATTTGCCTTTCTCGTGCATTATAGTGCAATGCGCATTCCACCATAAGTTCCGGACACTCTTTTGCTGGTGGAAATCCAGCTGCGTGAACAATTCCATTGCGCATCATTCTTCTCGCAATTGGCGTAGGCAGACGTCCATCGCTTCCGTACATTCTTTTCCTGAAGTCATCGAGGTCAACGTGGCCAAGATTGGTGTCCACAATATGCTCCCACTTGGATTTGATCTTTGACTGCAGCTGCACACCCTTGCTGGCAAACTTCATCTTTACCGTCCTCGAAAATAAATCTGCAAGAAAAAGCAAAGAGAATATTTAGAATTCAAAAATTTAAATCACTTTGAAAGATATTCCAGCTAGTTGTCAAATTAGACTTCGTGAAAAATCAAGCTGGAAAGAAAATAAATGATGAAGTTTTATGCCAAAATGAAGTGGACAAAGTAAATCTGCCTGACTCTTCTAGACAAAAGAAATGATCACGATCACAATGCAAGCTGGTAAAAATTTGCTTCTTTCACTTTGCTTCAGACTTTTCTCACTTCTCGTGCCTTAGACAAATTTCTTCTCACACTTTTCTTTCGAAAATCGAATGATTGTAAAAATGAGAAGTGAAATCAATTATAGAGGTGAGAAAATCGATCCAATTAGCAAATTTCAAATGTTTCCTTTAAATCGAGCTTTAACTTGGCTTTTACTTCGCTTCCGAGTGGCAAGTTTTATCTTTAACGATAATATCTGGGAAAGTTTCCAAATTCAACGCCAGTTCAATAAAGCTCTTTTTGTCTTTTTTCCAATTTCGATTTTTTAAAACTTATCTCTTTGGGGTGTTGGAAAATAAATAATTAAAATAATTTATGTGTCATTTCCAACCCGTTAATTTTTATGGCAACTTATTTTTGTCCAAGGCAATTTTGATTTTCGAAATTTGCCATTTGCCTTAGGCGAAATTTTTCTTCCAAAATTATTTTGCCATAATTTCTATCGTCCAATTTTATTTGACCATGATTTTCTTTCGTCCAATGTTATTTGGCCATAAATTTATTTCTTCCAAAGTCTCTGGCAAAATGTCAAACTTAGGAAAATATTTCAATTTCTTCTAAGTATGGCGAAATTTTCAAGGCCAAGCATATTTTTTTTAATTTCCAAAGTCCGTACTTAGGCAACATTTTAATTTTTTCTTCTTCTCTAAGCATGGCGGACTTCCTCATTAGTTTAGCCATCAAATGTGGTCCAAGGGCGGACTTGCTAGTTGCTCAAGCCATCTTCATTTGGGGCGGACTTCCTTCATTTCTTTGCCATTCATTCTTCTTGCTAAGGGCGGACTTCAGCTTGTAACTTGCCATACAAGGTGGACTTGGCATGTTTCCTTGCCACTTTACATTTGACTAGGGCGGACTTTACCTCTTGTCTTGCCATGC
>VDFB02175375.1:0-21496 GCA_007258455.2 Sequoia sempervirens
ATTGACCAAAATGTGCTCATCCTCAACCACTCACATGGTGACAAGTGGTCTATTCTCATTGGGTTGTTTTTGATCCCACATTGCTCTCTCATAAGCATTCTTTGAATTTGAGCATCTTTAAATAGAGATCACCCTCTATTGTTCAAATCTTCCAAAAATCATCTACAAAGCATATGCAAAGTCACTCTCTTCAGGAGAACTAATTTTTCCCACCATCCACTCCATCTTCACAGCAGTTTCATCACATAGCTTATCTAAAGGGGTTGGGAAAGGGCTACTTTCCACATCAAAGTGGCACCAATCCCCCCGTACAATCAAGTGTTTGTCTTGTTTTAGAATAGGGATAGTTATTTGAATTTGTATTTGCTCAATTATATCATCTTTTTCCTTGTTTTCTAACAATGCAGATGGATTTTATGGGGAACTCTTATTTTATACTTGTATTTTTGATCTAGCACTTTGAATGTTTTCTTTGCTAATGCAAGTTGGAAACGGGGTTCTAGAAACTTGTCCTTCCATCTTTCCATCCTCCTCTTGGTTCTAGTGCTTGTTCCTTATTCTTGCTTGCACTATCTTGTTCTTCAGTGATTTTCCTAGTGCCTCAACCTCTATTCATGTCACATCTTTATCTTCCTTTCCTTTCTTGTCTTCTTTTGATCATATCTTCTACCCTTACTACCATTTGGAAACATTCTTTTACTATCTTAGGAGGGTTCAAACTGATTTCATCTCTTATTTTCATCCTTAAGCCACTAAAATATCTGGCTACTCTTTCAATTTCATCTTCATGGTGACCTAACCATATGCATTATCTATGTAATTCTTCAGTACTAGACATCACATTCATCTCCCTTTGCTTTAATTCTTACAATTTCATAAAAGTTTGAATACCATAGTCTGCTGGTAAAAATTGAGCCTTAAATTTTGCTACCATCCTATCCCAAGAACATATTTTAGACTTACCTTTCTTGACTCTTTCCTCTTTGACAAAATTCCACCATGTGAGAGCTGGTCCTTTCAACTTTGTCTTTGCATACTTAACCTTCTTGTTGTCCTCAATGTCTTCAAATTCTAAAAAGTTATCAAAGGCATCAATCCATGCCAAAACCTCTTCACTATCCATCTTACCTCCATACATGGGTACCTCAACCTTCACTTTTGGAGTGTTGTCACCCTTTACTTCCTTCAGCATCTTCATCATTCTCCTTTCATTAGGATCTAAATCACCTTCATCATTTTGGACTGGAGGATTTCCTTCTTCTCCTTCATCTTCCTTATCACTCTGATCTTCCTCCATCATCCCTCTTCTCAGGTTCTTCTCCAAGGATTCTACCCTGGCTATGGTGGCTTCTTGTGAATCTTTATAGATCTTATCGTTTTATGCCAAAATCTCCTTCAATTCTTTTATTTCCTTTTCCATTGCACTGGCCTTTGGGGGCATCTTTCCCAACTTGTCTTTTCACCTCCAAACTGGAACTTTCTTCTTCAAGGAACTACTTCCTCACTCTGATACCACTTTGATGTAGTAGGCAGAGGCCTGCAACACACAAACACATAATTCCAAACTAGAACAACAAAGGTCAATTCACAATTTCACCAAAACCCCTTCATTTAGCAAGTTCGCTATGTCTCCTTGTAGTACTCCAAACCCACTAGATCGGGTATAATTTCTCAACCACCATCTTTCAGTTCTCAACTTGATCAAATTTAGGGACCCATTTAAGAGCCATTCATCATATCAAACAATCACTAGTAACTCTTTTACAAAGGGACTACTATTTATACTTATCCAATTCCTACCAACTCTTGCAGAAGCAATTATTTTGTGGAGGAACTTCATATTCCTCAATCAAAACTTAGACATACCACCGTATAGTAGGTGAATCATAAAACCCTCATTTTTAGCCTAAACCCTAGGGGTTTATTGAAAATAGCACTTCCCCATCAACCCACAACCTATAAATTACTCAAAAAAATTTGAAATACCCTATACAAGATTAATTCAACTTGAAATCATACTACCCAAGGCACATTCTCAGTTTCACCTTCTAAATCTTCTCTTTTGTGTGGAAAACTCAAAAGCTTTTCATAGGGTTCCACACTCCATTTACTTCCAGACCTCCCCTGCACACCCAAACTTCATACACATTCAAAGAAAATTTATTACACACCCATTCCATTGAGGAACATCATTGATAGTAGGTGTAATGGCTTTGTTTCATCTTGAGTCCTTTAAAACACAAAAATGCCCTATTCAGGCCGATCGAAGAAAAGGCTCCTAACAAATACTCAAAATTGATTGTTAAGCCCTCAAATGAAAATAAAAGTAATGTTAAATAAATATACAACACTATTCCAACTTGGAATTAGATGCACAAGTTCACTGTACGAGCCATACAGTCTCAGTTAAGAAGGGAAAACACAAAAAATTAGGGGTATTCTTATTTAGTTTGTTTCCAAAATTAGAAAATCAACCTCCATTCAAGATTTTACAACATTTTATATTGTTTTTCCATCCAAACTAATTTCTACAACTTCCAAAACTAACTCCCCAAGTCTTGTGACCATTCATATCCCCTTAAAAACAACTTTCATAATTTACTATTTGACAACTTTATCAAAAATATCATTTTTGCAAATGTCAAATTATCTACCCCCCTAGACACCTAATGCTACCATGAATGACCTATTGCATCCCCAAATGGTCTTAATGACTTTATTCAAATACAAAAACTCCTAATTCCTAAAGTCTAGCTTTCAAAACTTTAAATAGACAAAACTCCTTTAATGGTGCCCCTGCACCCTCTGAGAAGGATAAGAATTTATGTACCTATCACCAAAAGCTCTTGTTGAGTGTCCTCCTAGGATAGATTCACCCTAGGGCTAGTGGTTCTTGCTATAAGGATCCAAAATCTATTTTCATAGTCCTCTGCTCCTGGATCTGCACTCCTGATTCCTCCAAATTTCATAGTCAAAAAGTTAGAAATAAATTCTACAAGTGAGTTTATGTGGCTTGAAAACTTTGATGACAACTTTAACAATTTCACAAAATTTCATTTTTAATCAACCTTCAATCCTTCAGATTCACCTTTAAATCTACAAACACAAAGAGAGTGGAAAAAAATGTTTTTGGTGAATGGGTTTTTTCCTTGGTCAAGCCATGTTTTGGTAATTAAACCTTGATATGAAATAAAACATGAATGGAAAGAATGATGAATGAATAATGTTATGGTGTGACTCACCAAACCCTTGAATGGAGATTCTTAGAGGAATAAAATCTAACATGTTTTTCCAAGGTCTTTATCTTGCATGAAATAGCTTGATTGGATGTTGATCTTTATGCTTGAATCTTAACATGAATGCTTGAAACCTACATCACAAAGTTAGCTCCAAAAAATGCATGAATGAAGATAACTTTGACATGATGCTTGAGATCATGAATGGTGCAATAAATGACTGATAAATCTTCTATTGAACACTTTTGACAATAATCTTAGCTCTTATGAAGTTCACCTCTTGCTTTTAGGATTTAAATTGATTAAAAGACTTTGTATTTATAGATAATTTTCTAATTTCCTAAAAATTAAAAATCAAAGTTTGGGACAATTAAAATTTGAATTTGAAACATAAAAATGCTACCAAAAACATATTAAAAATTAGGTTCCTAAACTTAAGGACTACTCATTCACCCTTGGTCGAATGGGTCCTAGGACCTAAATCAAGGACACTCAAATTCCAAGGAAATTTAATTAATTTTTTCAATTGTTTAATACAAGTTTCCCTTTTGGAAAATAGGATTAATTAGGCTTTTAGATGCATAATTGGGCCAATTAGATGCTTAATTAAGTCTAATTAATTAAGGGACCCAAACATAGTTTGAAAATGCAAAGGAGTACATTTTTTGACACTACACCTATCATCATGTTCAAGCTTATGTTTGTTCATTTCATCTTGTTAAAGCTAATATGCATTGTTGATCCTAAAGCATCCAAGCATTCAAGTATCCAAAAAATCAAAAAAAGCATGATCTAATTCATTGGAGTGATATTTTTGACTTCAATCCTCTAAGGGAATCCATTAAAGGTTTGGTGAGTTGTAGCAAGCAAGTGTTCATTCATCATTCCTTCCATTTATCAATTGTCATTATCTCTATATCAAGGTTTAATTATCAAACATGGGGTTTGACTAAGGAAAAACCCCCATTCACACAAAACAAATAGTTTTTCCCCTCTTTGTGTATGTGCAAGTTATAGGTTGAAGAAGGATTGAAGAACTTGAAAAATTGCCATCATTGTTGTCAGGACATGGAAACTCAATTGAAAAATTTATTTATGACATTCCAACAATGGGACCTATGGCAAACGGAGTCTCAGATCCATCTCCAAAGGACCCAAAATTTTTATTATAATTTCCCTACAAGGACTCATTCCCCCAATGGTGACCTTTTCCTTCTATAATGCTCAAAACAAGCTTTTCTAGGTTGGTACATACCCCTTTACACTCCTTAGATCCACCTACAAACTGTTATTTCTATTTATCAATCATAGGGATCTTGCATTTTAGTATTAGGGCACATAGGATCATTAAGTTTATCATTTAAAAATATTTCTAATCAATTATGATTCCCCTTAGGATATAGATCCAAGTCTGGTTGGCTCACCTTTAAGGTTGATAGTCAAACAATTCACCTTCTTGATCTATATCCCAATGAAATTTATAAAAAAGTGGAAATGGCCCTAGGTTATGGAAACTAATCTTAGAGTCACCATGTTTTTATGTTTCATTTTGGTGAACCCAAAATTCTTACATCATATAGCTTCTAAAAATTGGAAGTCTTTCAAACCCTAGATCTAGGTTTTGTATTACATTGTTTTGTATTTTTCCATTCAGGGTTTCATTTTTGCATCTTAGAAGCATAAAAAGATAAAACAAATTTGTATTCCATATTGCATCATAGGTTGCATTAGGGTTTTTTTTGTCATATTTAGATCATATTTCATTCACTAAGTTCTTAAAATATGAAATTGTTCATTGCATACATATTGCATCTTTCATTTTAGCTCAAAAATAAGTGAAAATTTGTATAGTTTTATTTCAAATTTGCATAAATCTTCATTTTGATCTTCAAATTAGATAGGTATTGCATATTAGATCTTAAAATTCCATTCAAAATTGTCCTTTTTTTGACATATTTGAATCATTTAGATCATATTGTCTCAAATTGAAAAACATTGTATTGTTTGCTTTCAAGTTGCATCAAATCATCATTTTCAGGTTGTGGAATCTTAGAATCAGTCATATATTACATTTTGCATCTGAAATTTGCATTCAAATTTTTTCAAAACATTTTCACCTTTATTTCACACTTGAACCTTGAAATATATTTTCCTAAACTAAGCAAAATATGGAAAAATAGTAGGGTGCTCGCAAGAAGTTGAGTCCACTTTTTTGGCCAAAAAGTGAGTGTTTTCCTTGATTTTTAGAATTTGACACATTTGACCTTAAAATTTGAAGCACTTAGAGATAGAATTTTGAAAAAAATCTTTGATCATAAAGTGTAGTACTTGGAGTCTAGTTTCCAAATATGTAATTTATTTCAATACCCAGATGCTACAAATTGATTTTCAATAGTCGTTTCTAAAAACCACTATTTAAAAGTAACTTTATTTTAACCATACCATGCATGTGTACGTCATCCATATTTTGACCTAAATTATCTTATTTTTCTAAACCCTTATGGAAAAAGATTTGTAAATCATTGGAAGCAATTTTTTGATATTTTTTTATTGAATTTTTTTGTTAATTTTTATTATCTGGATATTTGTTGTTTTGGAAAATCATGTAAGTCATGCATAAAATAACCTAAACTTATCATTTTTATTTTTTTAGATTGAAAAGAATTGTTTGAAGTGCATTTTTGTGCAATTTGTTTTACAAAAATAAATATTTTAATAAAAAGTTATTAAAATAGTAAAAAACCTTGATATTTCAAGTTTATGGACCAATTTCATCAAAAATAAATTGAAAAATAGAAAAAATAATCCAATTGTAAAAAAAAATTACATATTTGGAATCTGCATTGTCTCATCTATAATGGGTTTTAATTATGTCAACAAATTCTACAAAAAAGTCTTCAAACATATGTCCAAAGTCACTATTTTCCTGTGACATTGCTAGGACCTTCAACTTGTAGGTCAAAATAGGTCCAACGTCTACGTCTAGGTTTGAATCCCCAAGACTTTTCCTAAACCAAAAAACAAGCCAAAAACCAACCACAACTTGAGCACAAATTCACTTTTTTAGAAACGGGATCTCGTTTTGTAAATCGAGATCCCATTTCCTAATATTTATTATTTGGACCATTGACATAGAAACAGGATCCCATTTACTACGGGATCCCAATTATAAAATGGGATCTTGTTTCTATTATTATCATTTTTTTTAATTTTACTAGCAAACTGATACTATGAATTTTGCAATTTCACATTGTGTTGTAGAAAAATGGCCCCTTGTCATTTTCATGGCCTTTTTGGTCTTTCTTTATGCTGCTTGGTCTATTTTTCTTTGACTTAATGTTGTAATGTGGCTTGAAAATTCACATTTAGGTCCTTAAAATTCAAATAATGGTGTCTTGTGAAGGTGTTGTGAAGTGTTGTAAAACATTTCTACACTTTTCTAAACTTTATTCATTACAATTCACCTAAAAATGTCCTTTTCATCACTAATTAAGTCCTATTTTGAAGTGTTGTAAAGTCTTGTAACAAGATTTCATTCTTTTCTAGGAATAATCTCACTATTTACACCTTTCTTATGCTTTATTTGACCCCTCTATGTGCTTATAAGCCTTAATTAAGTGTATTTTTTAATCTAAACTAGACAAATGACATTAAATGAAAGACAATTCTTGACACCCACATTCAAGTCCAAGGTGGGACCCATTTGCCATGGGTGGCGAATGAGTCCCTCTTAGCTCCAAATTCAAAAAAAATCAAATTTTCCTTCTAGTTTTTATTCAAAATCACTTGATGTCAGCCTATGATGAGGTATCATCAAGTTACTAAGGCATAATTGTATATAAATAAGTTTTTCTCTCCTCATTTTACATCTATTATCTCTTATCATTCATTCATCCACCATTCTTCCATCTCAAGTCAAGCAACTTAGGGTTTCATCATTTCAAGTCACCAAGATATTAATCTTCACACATTCAAGGGAAGATTCTTCATTTTTTTTTGTAGACATTCAAGATCAAACATCATAGCAAGGTAATCAACTCCATTGTTGCATGTCTCATTCCACTCCTTCATCATTTTGGTTTAATTACCTATAAGGGGTTTGACCAAGGCAAACCCCCATGCCCTAACATCCAACTTTTCTCTCTCTTGTCTTGTGGCTTTGTAGATTTAAGACTCTTGGAAGATTGTAAATCATTGAAGATAAAGTTGTAACATTGCTCAAATCTTCTCTTCATTCAACAAGTCAAAATATCAACAAGATCGAGCACTTTCAAACCGGTAAATCAGAGTTCGGAAGTGGACACCTAGAGAAGTCTAAAGTGTAAACTGAAAGCTCTTAATTCCACTTTTGAAAATCCAAAAATTAAAAAGTGGACTTATTCACCATGGGTGGAGAATGATTCCCACTCCAAGGTCAATTTTGAGTTCTCTACATTTTTAGGTACCATTTTATCAAAAACAGGTTCCAGCTCAATTTTACAGAACTAGGACTAATTCACCCAGAATGGTGAATGAGTCCCACCAAGCCTAAAAAATAGCATCAACGGCATTTGAAATGTCATCCCCAACCTCCTTCAACATCTCAGGTGCACACTTTCAGTTTTGTTCATTTCTATTAAGCTTTGCATACATTTCTAGTTCATTTTTGCATAGCACAATGTGTTTTCAAACAAGTCACATTTCTTAGGTTTTACATACTTAATCAATCAATCTTATCAATTATTTTCATCTAGAACATTGCATTTAGACATAATTTCATCATACATATATCCTAGATTGAGTGAACTACCTAGATTTTGGGTGTGGGATCTATCTATTTTCATTAGGTGAAAGACCCTAATTGAACAAAAGACCTAGCATTCCTAGTCCCAAAAATCTACCGTTCATTTTGGTGAACCTTCTTTTCAAATTCTTTTTTGACTGATTTGGATTCCTTTCATCATCATAGATCTAGCTTGTATTAGGGTTTTCATGATTCATTTGCATGTTAGGTGTTAAATTTTGCATTCATAAAAATGTGCATTTAGGTTGCATTTTTCACATATACATTCATTTCAATTTTCTAAAATTCTGCACTTTTAACTTAGGTTTGCATCATAGCACTTAAAAACTATCAAAATCACTCCAAATTTTTTGAAAATTCTAAAAAAAGTCCATATTGGGACTCATTCGCCACCTTGGGTGAATCAGTCCCTTTTGACCTTTGAAATTGCATTTTACAGAACTAAAAACTCTATTTTTAAGCTTTTGATTGGTGCCTTAACCTACCTATATTAGTTAGTTTCATTTTTTAAACATGCATTTCCTCAAATCTAGCCTAAATTATCTCATTTCATGCATGGTTTAAATTTCACATTTGCATTGCTACATATCATAATCAATCAATTATCATCTAAAATTTTCCTTTCACTTCATTCTTTTACATTGTATTTTGAGTTAGCATAGATTGTTCTCTCAAAATGTTAGTTTCAATCTTCTCCAAATTTGCAAAGAAAAAGTTAGTCAATAAGGATGATCACCATTCATTCAATGCATGTCCTAGTTATGAGAGCCTCTTAGCACAAGAAAGTGAGCATGACAATGTTAACCTTAAATTCACACCCTCTCCTATCTCCCCTATTTGTGTGGATAATGTGATAGAAGAGCATACAAACATAGATACTTATGATGATCTTAATTGTGCCTCTCCTAATGCCTCTCCTTTTAGTGACGAAGGTATCTTGGTGAAAGAAGACACAATCATTGAGAATCATAAGGATCTTGTTTTTCCTTCTCCTTATCCCCTTTGGGAAGATATTTTAGCACAAAAAAAATGAAATCATAGACACATTCTTAAACATCACCTTACCTAATTTCCATTGTATGAATAACTTTGAGGAAGATGAGATTATAAATGATGAGGATATTTTGGTCTACAACAACCCTCTTTATGATCCTTCCCCTACCTCTCCTATTTTGGAAGACATTAGGGAACAAAGGAATGAAGTCATAAATGATCATGATAACCACATTTTTTTTTCTCCTAGTATCTCTCCTAGTTGTGATGAACATACTTTGTTGTTAGAAAACATAACCAATGATAGCCATGAGAATATTATTTGTCCCCTTTCACCTACGAAAAAATTTATTGAGAAAAACAATTCAATCATTGATCATCCTCATACTTGTGATGAAGTCCTTCTAGGAGAGCCAACCTTAGAATGTCAAGAAAATTTGGTTTGTCATTTTCTTCAAAACTCTCCTCCTAGGAAGGATATCATAATGTAAGACAAGAACCACCATAATGATATGGACTCTCACTTCTTAAGGGATGTTAACATTATTCAACCTCAACTCATCCTTTACCCACCATCACATAAACCTTCACCTAAACTTGAGTTTACTCTCTACCCACCTTCACACAATAACAAACTCAAAATAAAACTGAACTTATCCTTTACCCACCTTAGAATGATGTATCACAACAACTAAGTTATAATATTATTGCTCATACATATAACACTTGAAATAATCTATAGTCACCGCAACCAACCCCACCCTCCTTAGGTTTACCCAATCTACCTAGTGCTCCTCATTAAATCCCACACATAAAGGAGTGTGACCTTGTCGAACAATTAAAGAGTACTCTTGGAAATATTTCCCTTTGGGATTTACTTCATAACTCACCAAATTATCACACTATTCTTCAAACAACCTTAAAACAAATTGCAGTTTCTCTTGGTACAATTTTGAATTATGTGGCAACTTTAATTCATAAAATGAATCAAACTACTCTTGACATTACTTTCCATCAACATGAGCTCCCTCCTTTAGACTTGTACAAACAAAATGACACTTTTATGATCATTGCTCAATACAATCAAATATGGATAAAGCGAACCCTTATTGATAATGGTTTTTCCCTTAATGTGTGCAGTGTGAATCTCCTTGATAGATTGTGTGTTGACAAGTCACAAATAACACCTGATTTCGTATATATTCAAGGATTTGATAATACAACAAAGTGACCACTCGGTGTAATTTTTTTCCTATTATACTTGGGATGGCTACTTTGCAAACTCCTATTAATATCATGCCTTATGATCTTTCCTATAATCTTCTTTTAGGTAGACCATGGATTCATGAGATGAATGTAGTGACTTTGACTCTTTCTTGTATAATGAAATATGTCTACAACAATAACAGTTATCAAGATGAAATAGACCCCGAGCCTAAAAGTTTCTTGCACCTTGAAAAAGGAGCTACAAGTCCTCTGAAAACATTAATTCCAACATCCAATATAGAGCCTCTTGAAATTGAACAAAACAATGAGGAATCAATGTCTAAATTATTTGGTGAGGATTGGGGATCCTTAGAATTCACACCTTCATTTATGGGTGAATACATAATCACACACAAGATGGATGAGAAACAAGAACAACCAACCATCATGACAACACAAAATTTGGACAACCTTTTGAAATCATCCACCTCAACCACTTTAGACAAAGCCACAAACCCCACAACAACCCTTGATGAACACAACAATGAACAACCACCCAATTCCAAAGTAATGAAAAAGCTTTATGGAAAAGGGTATGACCTCATGATACAACTTGGATATAGTGGAAAAGGTTGTGGTGCTCGAGAACAAGGTATCCACAACCCCATAGAGCCAAACACACAACAAACAACTCATGGTCTTGGTTATTCTCCTTTGATCAAGACCAACAAACCTTCACTCAACATCAACAATATCACACAACATTCTCCTAAATCAACCTTAACTACCAACAATAGTGATCTTACAAATCATCCTTTACAAAACATGAAACAAACAAATAAACCTTAGCTTAATATCAATGTCATCTCGCAAAAGGTTCTTGATTTGAATTTGTTAGATTTTATACCTTCATATAATGGGGAGAAAAAAATCTCACAATATAAAGAGTCTTGCGTGCGTATGACATCTACTACTAAGCAAGATATATCTTTGACAGTGACCACAAGACCACCTTCTACCATTCAACAAGAGGGTATCTTGTCGAGACTCCTCCAAGATCACTTGATCACCCTTCCTCCTAGAACTTGAAATAAATGTTGTTACAAGACTTCATTTTGTGCATATCAAAGAGTTTATGGACACTCCACTAATGAATGTAAAGTTTTGAGTTGTAAAATCCAACATCTGAAGGAGTTTGGTATGCTTCCCTCTGTGGAGGCACCTACTTCCTCTAATTGATACTTATTTTCACTCTAGCATGCATTTCATTAATCAATGTAGCTCACCCTTGTCCTACACTAATTGGGGGCAAGGGGTTAGACAGCCTTGTCCTAGTATATCATTTCTCATTGCCTCCTTTGGCTAGTTGTTTTAACCTTTCATGAATACATAAGAGAAAGCTTGGGATGTGGATGACATACCTTAAGTTGGCTCGCATATGACATACTTCTTTCTTTCATGATGTAGCTTATAGAAAACATATGACTCGGCATAGGGCTTTCCAAGTAAGCTCTCATGTCTCCTTCTACTTTAAGGAAATTGCTCACAGTACAGGTTCTCACACCCACTTTAAAGTGGGAGCATACATCACCACTCACATTTCATTGTGTGATTTCTTTCTTCGTGTGATGCATCCGTTTCTTGGTGGAATCATTGGGCTTGATTCCCTCCAAGAGTGTGATACTTCTTTGACACATCCTCTCTTGGAGACGTTAAGCACAATGTCCCCTAAGATGAGACCTTGCATAAATAAAGAAAAATCCCTTTGAACAATTCTTACACTATTTTTTATTAACAATTTCTATGATTTTCAAGGATATGAAGTTTTGCTTACCTCATAGAGCTTGAACCGGACATTCTTTCCTTGTGGCAACTGTTAAGCATTCGAGGTATAACTTTGATATACAGTGGGAAGCCCATTCAAGGACATGACTTTCCCCATAGCCACATATGTGTTTGTGAGTGCATATCAACTAGCATATGTATTTCACCTTTTGGGTCTTCTCACCTAGCTTAACCACCTTATGAGTTTTGTCACCCCAGAAAGTGATTGTTGCGTTTTCTTTTTCAAATCACCAGATCTAATCCACAACTAGTTGATGTATCGATTGAAGCTTCATCCTGATTCTCTCTCTTTCTTCGCTTGTGTTCCTTTGTTCTTATGGGATTCTCTCATCTTGGGGGCTTGATCATCCCTCTTGATTGTTGTCATTCCATCTGGCTAACATAAGTGCATTGGGATCCTTCTCGATATGCATGGCTACTTTAGTGTGAGTTTGAAGCAAGATCATCCTCTCACTAAAAGTGGGGGCCTAATATATAGAAAAATGGCCTTGTCATTTCATGGCCTTTTAGGTCTTCACAATGCTTATCCATTTTCTTTGATTTAATGTTGTAATGTGGCTTGAACATTCACATTTAGGTACATAAAATTCAAATAATGGTGTCTTGTGAAGGTGTTGTGAAGTGTTGTAAAACATTTCTACACTTTTCTAGACTCTATTCATTACAATTCACCTAAAAATCACCTTTTCATCACTAATCAAGTCCTATTTTGAAGTGTTGTAAAGTCTTGTAACAAGATTTCATGCTTTTCTAGGCATAATTTCACTATTTACATCTTTCTTATGCTTTATTTGACCCCTTTATGCCCTATATGCCTTAATTAAGTGTATTTTTGAATGTAAACATGACAAATAACATTAAATGCAAGATAATTCCTAACACCTACATTCAAGTTCCATGGGATCCATTTGCCATGGGTGGCGAATGAGCCCCTCTTAGCTCCAAATTCAAAAAAATCAAATTTTCTTTCAGTTTTTATTCAAAACACTTGATGTTAGTCTATGATGAGGTATCATCGGGTTACTAAGACACAAGTGTGTATAAATAAGTGTTTTTCTCCTCATTTTACATCTATTATCTCTTATCATTCATTCATCCACCATTCTTCCATCTCAAGTCAAGCAACTTTTGGTTTCATCATTTCAAGTCACCAAGCTATTAATCTTCACACACTCAAGGGAATTCTTCATGTTTTTTTGTAGACATTCAAGATCAAACATCATGGCAAGGTAATAACTCCATTTTTGCATGTTTCACTCCATCCCTTCATCATTTTGGTTTAATTACCTAAAAGGGGTTTGACCAAGGAAAACCCCCATGCCCTAACATCCAACTTTTCTCTCTCTTTTCTTGTGGGTTTTGTAGATTTAGGACTCTTGAAAGCTTGGAAATCATTGAAGATCAAGTTGTAAGGTTTCTCAATTCTTCTCTTCATTCAACAATTCAAAATATCAACAATATCTATCTTTCAAACCCATAAATCAAAGTTTCGGAAGCGAACACCTAGAGAAGTCTAAAGTACAAACCGAAAGCTTCAGATTTCACTTTTGAAAATCCAAAAATTAAAAATTGGACTCGTTCACCATGGGTTTTGAATGAGTCCTACTCTAAGGTCAATTTTGAGTTTTCTACATTTTTAGGTACCCTTTTGTTAGAAATAAGGTCCAGCTCAATTTTGTAGAACTGGGACTGATTCGCCCAGAATAGCGAATGAGTCCTACCATGCCTAAAAACTAGCATCAATAGCATTTAAAATGTCATCTCCAACTTCCTTCAACATCTCAGGTGCACACTTTTAGTTTAGTTCATTTCAGTTAAGTTTTGCATGCATTTCTAGTTCATTTTTGCATAACACAATTTGTTTTCAAACAAGTCACATTTCTTAGGTTTTACATACTTAATCAATCAATCTTATCAATTAGCTACATCTAGAACATTGAATTTAGACATAATTTCATCATACATATCTTAGATTGAGTGAAACACCTAGATTTTGGGTGTGGGATCTATCTCTTTTCATTAGGTGAAAGACCCTAATTGAATAAAAGAGACCTAGCATTCCTAGTCCCAAAAATCTATGGTTTGCACATGTACGGATGACTACGACAAATTCGGCTAGTTTTTATCAATTTTTGTGTTTACAGGTCTTCAACTTGCAATTTGGATTGAATTTTTGAAAGAAGGCATCATGTAAATAGTTTTTTAAGTGGAATTGTGTTAGTTTTCTACTTGTTTGGAGGAACAAAAGAGGAAGACTTTCACTATTGAGATTCATTTATTCTTGAGAATTTTATAATCATGGGTTCACAAGCTCATAATAAGAGGAAAGATAGGAAGGTGTTAACTCCTAAACAAATTGAAGCAAGGAAAGAGAAAGAAGAAAAAAGGAAAAGAGATAGAAGAATGAGTATTCTATCAATGAATAATGCTAAAGCACCCAATTCCATAACTATTGAAGATATAAACATTAAGGAGACCATGGTTGTAGATAATGTTAATTTGTAATAAGTCAATTTGGAAAATAATATGATTATACAAACCAGTCCTAGTATGTCTTCAAATCCCCATTTCAATGCTTTGGAGAATGTTTCAACAGGCACAAATCTAGGTACGTCTTCAAATCCACATTTTAGTGAAATGGAGAATTTTTTTGTAGAATTTTTACAAGATGTTGGACTTAAGGATGTTGATATTAATAATATTCGAAGAGAAGAAAAATTTATACAATTTGTTGAAAATGAATTTGAAAATGAAAATTAAAATCATTTAAATGTTGTCAAAAATTAAAATTAAAATTCTCTTGTTGAAAATGAAAATGAGAATGATCCTTTTGTTGAAAATGAAAATGAAAACTATTTTGTTGATAAAAATGAAAATGAAAACCGTTTTGTTGATGAAAATGAAAATGAAAATCCAAGATGTGATGTTGAAAATGGATTTTTTTTTTTTAATTGAAAGTGATGTTTTGGATAATCTTATTGGTTAGATTTCTTGGAGACAAATAAGAACACATGCCAATAGATTATAGAAAAAAATATTTTATCATAAAAAACTTTCATTTCAATGTCAACTAATGATGCAATTGATGATAATGAAAAAAATGAGAAAAGTAATGAAAAAGTTAGGCATTTTTGTTAAACCAAGAAGAAAAGATCAATCACTAAAACATGTTATGTCTACTTTTTCTAGTTCCATTGAATCTATTGGAAAAAATAGTTGATCTAAAGATAAGAATGTTGCAAGAAAAGCTCTAACAATTGTTATAATTAATAAAGCAACTTTGAATAAAATAATGGTAAGTAATATTAGTAAAGTTCTAAAAATACATTCTAAAACATTGCTAGAGCGACAAAAAGAAGAGAAAGTATAGAAAATGATCCAACCAACCAATGTTGGAGTTTTAGTGGTCGACTCCCAAGGTCTAACATGAAATTGAATGTTGAAATTAAATCTTTGATTGAAAAATATTTGCACATGATAATACTAGGGTATCATGTAATGCTAGAGATGTTTTAGAATTAAGAGTGGGGTCCAAAGTTCGCGATCCTCATCCAAAGCACCTATTAGATACAACAAAAACTAAATTTTATAGAAAATTTTGTGGTGATTTAGTGTTACCTAGTAATATTAAAATAAGTCAAACTTCTTTTGAAAAATGTAAACCTTAGTATGTAAAAATTAATAATCAATGAATATCGTGTTGTTGTAAAACACATGTTTAATTTCATTATTTTTATCATGTTTTTTGATATATACGACAAGCTTTGCATACTAACATGATTATGTAGGATTTGGTATTAATATGCCACTTGAAACAATAAGCGAGTTCATATCAAGTTTTTTTTGTGAAAGATCTAATGGGAAATTATTTTATTTAAGTTCTTGTATTTCTAGACAATGCACTAGTTGTGGAAATCTTTCATTCTGAAGAGTTTGTATGCATGAAAGTGTTGATAATGATTTTGGACAACAATTAATGGATGTTAAAATATTTAAGAATGATGATTATTCTTTAAAAGATGGAAAAATTGGAGAGCATTGTGATTTAGTTACAAAAAAAGTTAGTGTACATGCATTTATATGAATTTAAGAATAAGATTGTACCAAAATATGTCATGTACTCTCAACATGCTTGATGGCTTGATGGCCAATTTCATGCATGTAGAAACACATTTCCAGTTGGTACTATACTATCAATGGTTGACTTTGCAAAAAACTATACTCTAGCTCCACAAGAGGAAATCCAATCACAATATTACAATTTAGTGTAAGTGGCTATATTTGTTCATATTATTTATAAACATGCATATGATAGCACAGAGGATGATAGAAATTTTTTGAGGGAGTATCATTTCTATTAGAGTGACAACTGGTTACACTCATCAGATTTTTTTCAATACTATTTTAGTATATTTTATACAAATTTAAGAGAAAGAGGTATCTAGATGGCATAACACCTCATATGGTTAGATAATTGTACAGGATAGTTCAAGAATGCTCAAATGTTCTATTGGTTAAGTAGGGTTCACAAGGAACATAATTTCTAGCATATGTGGAGTTTTTTTGAAGTTGGGCATGGTAAATTTTAGGATAACATGATGGAGCTGGTGTGTGTGTTAAAATAATTCTTGCTAAAGAAAAATTGAAATTTGAGGATGCGGTAAAATTTAAAGATGCACATGGGATTGTGGATTGGTGAAATACAAGATTATCTACACCTAGTTTGAGCAAGTACTCTACAGTTCACCATTTTTTTGGTTGGTTAAAGAAGAGAATATTCTACCTAGACTTGATTGTGAGACAATCAGTGGATCTACTAAATGGCATTCATTTAAAATTTTGAATGCAAGCACATGGACTATATGGACAAGGAAGCTTGCATGCTTTTTTCAGTTTTGTATGTCAGGAGATTGGGAAGCATGTGAAAATACAAAATGGGTTGAAGAGTTGAAGCAAATATCATTGACACCTACACAAGCACACGATCAATATGAAACAACAATTGAAGATAATAATCAGGTGTTTGCATCAAAATACTATGACCATGTTTCAAACCTTGTACAAGAAGGTATTTAATTCAATTTATTTCATTTTATTTCACTTTATTACTAGTTTGTAACACTAAATTGTTTATTTATATACATATGAAATGATGTATGTAGATTGGCCAAATTATATGGACACGTGCAAGTTATTAAATCATTTTTTTTTGCAAGACATGTGTATGTTGTTGTTACACCTAAGGGGAATGAAGAGGAAATGAAATATTGGTTGGCTCATTGTGTGGAGACTAAACATAAGTTAATAGAACCTCGAGAAGATGATGATGGCTATCATTATCCAACAAGTATGGTGATCCCCTTAAGAAGATTTTGATAAAAAAAAAAAATGATCCCCTTAAGCAAATTTTGAGAACTTCTTTGATCCCCTTAAGCAAATTCTGAGAACTTCTTTGATGATGGCTATCATGTTATCCAATAATATCAATGGTGATTGTTGGCACATGGCTACAAAAATACTTGATAATGAAGAATGGTCTACCTACATTCAAAGAGTATGAAACACATAAGAATATTATACACTACTCACATTTGGTGGTGGCAACAAATATAAAACTAGATGGGTATCATGGAAGACCTAAAATAAAGTCTATGGACAATTTATATGGAAGAACATGAGACAATCATAGATCATTACCAAAAGAGGATCTGAGATGTACAATGGAATAGTAAATATAATTAAATATAGTTTTAGTTTTATATTTGTCCTTTTAAATAGATTAAATACATGTTTTATATTGCTTGTGTGTTATTAGTTGAAATTGATTTAAATTATCCTTTTTATATCCTTAAGGCATCATCACAAATTCATCACATACTTTGGAGATAAAATGATGAGAGCAGACTGAGACTAGAAAATAACCCACAAACAAGAGGAGATAATTTTATTATTCAGAAAATGGAAATTCTTACATCTTGAGAGGATCTCAAATCCCAAAGTTCTACAATAAATGCAAAGGATTCTGAAGCCTCAGAATCACCCTTTATTATGCAGCTTGTCCCCAAAAAGTTACCCATAAATAAGAGCTCATCTTTAGTTTGAGCCAAAACAACATTCAAATTTGAGTTTAGGCGGTTTGGTGCGAAAAATTACAACTTGAAGTTCAAATTTCAAAGAAAATTTGCAAATGTATCTTCTAGAAATGCCAACTTCGGGGCCATAACTTTTGATCCGGGGCTCAGATTAAACCGTTTGAACTGTTGGAAGGTCTCAAAGTCAAGAGCGTGCTCAAAATCTATTATACCAATTTCCCAAGTTTTGGGGCCGATCCAGGGAACTCTAAGTGCCTCAAAACTGACTTAGAAGATTTTCAGGTGCAAATATGGGAACTAAAACTGCAATATCTTTCAACCCAGGAATAGAAAATAAAAACCATAAATTGGGAATTTCATTATGACGAAAAAGGGTATCCAAAAATGTAAAACATCTAAAATTTGAGAAACTTGAAATTTAACTATTTTTGGGTGATGCATATGCCCTTACACCACTGGATGCTCCTGCATCAAAAAGGAGAGTCCATGCATATTCAACCTAGACAACATGGAATACTTGGTAAAATAGGTAATTATTAGTTAAATTATATTTAAATACATTTTTGATTATATATTGATATTGCTCATACATTAATAGTTAAAATTGATTTATTATCCTTTTTGTATCCTTAAACCATCATCACATTGATCTCATACTTTGAAACAAAAAGGAGAGGATGCAGATTCAACCTACACACATGTGTGGAATACTTTTAAATATAGGTACTTTAGTTGTGTACATATAGATAGTTTTATATAAATTAAAATACATGTTTTGATGATTTCATTGATATTGCTTGTACCATTTTGATATCAGGTGGCGTGAAGACCTACTACATTTTGGGCACAAGTTTCATATTTTCTTGAGATGGCATATCCAAATTTTGTAAACATTGTTTTGAGTTTACATATATGTACATGCATACTTACATAATTATACATTTTGTACAAATTTGTATACATGTACATACACAATTATACTCTATACTTTTATGTATCAAAATCAATATTGTATGTATTTTGTTTGTTAAATGTGCATGTTTTCCTACTTTGAAACTTTAAATTTGATTCTATAATCACTAAATATATTCATATTATTGTTAAATCAATTATATCAATTGTGATTAAATATGAGACATGTACTTTGAAGTATTTCATCCCCTTAATATGTCCTATTAGGACATATCCTAAATATCATACTTAATTATACCATTTGTTATGATGAGTCACCCTACTTTGAAACTTTAAATTTGATTGTATAATTCACTAAATAACATGTATATTATTGTTAAAAAAAAATTCCTTAGGAAACTTCACCAAATTTTGACTTCTTTAATCCCCTTAAGATGTCGTAATAGGACCCCTTAAGACATCCTATTATGACATGAATTAAATAAACATTGACACTATTTAAATCTTATGGAATGTGATTGTTATGATGAGTCATCCTAAATTCTAAGTTACTTAATTATATCAATTGCGATTAAATATGAGACATGTACTTTGAAGTATTTCATCCCTTAAGACGTCTTATTAGGACATATCCTAAATATTATACTTAATTATATCATTTGTTATGATGAGTCACTCTAAAGTCTAATACTTGTTTATATCACTTAATATTTATACTTAATTATACTCTTCTTTGATCCCTTAAGACATCGTATTAGGACCCCTTAAGACATCCTCTATTATGACATGAATTAAATAAATATTGACACTATTTAAATTGTATAGAATTTGATCGTTATGATGATTCATCCTAAATTCTAAGTTGATTATATCAATTGCAATTAAATATGAGACATGTACTTTGAATAATTTCATCCCTTTAAGACGTCCATAGGTGAAGATGTTTGCTATTATTTGATTTGTATTTTGAAATCATTTGGTTTAGGATGACGCTAATTACATGGAAAATTGTAGATTAACTTAGTTGTCTCTTTTGATAGAGGATGTGACTCCCATTCCAATAGATAGTGCCAGAAGAAAGGGTAGACATAGAGGAAGAAGGTTGTAGCATTTTTTTGGATGCTATTATTTGTTTTGATAGATTATAAATTAGTGTTTTTTGTGGAACATGAGGTCAAGAGGAATTTTTTTGTTCTTAATTTTCTCCCACACTTTGCATGATTTATAAATATGGGAGTACATGATTTTATTTCAAAACTTTAGCCTATTTTATGATAATTAAGTTGTATGATAGTTCTTTAATTTTATGTTGTAAAAGAACTAGGAAATCTGGTGTATACTTATAGAACAATTTTTTTGGAAAAAATTGTTGCATTTTGATTGGTATTTATGTTTAGTTTATAGAATTTATTAATACTTTTGTTCTCTAATCTTGTATGGTATTGTTTATTTCTTAAAATTTCACCCTTTGTGATATATAAACGAGTTGTTTGTGTTTGTAGATTATGATTTATTTTCTTATTTTATTAGATAACCTATGTATTAGGACCCCTTAAGACATCCTATTAGGACCACTTAAGACATCCTATTAGGGCATGAATTAAATAATTTCACTGACTAATTATCATGTATGGAACCCTAAATTTGTAAAGTACAAATATTGAAATGTCATATTAATTTCAACTTTAATTTCATATTTGTATTTAATTTCGCATTAATGTCCTATTAATTTCTTGACTATGAATCTTTTGGAAAGTACAAATATTTCATATCAATTACATATTAAAATTTCACATAAAATGCATAAATGCACATGTGTAAATGAAAATTAAACATTAATAAAGTCCATTATTTAGAATATATTAAGTCCATGAAACCAATATATATTAAGTCCATTAGAGTACAACCCATGAATTAAAGTCCATGAAACAATATATGAAGTCCATGAGAAACCAAATATGTAGTCCATGAAATAATCAAGTACAATGCATGAAATCATCTAACTCTTATCATCTTTATAATCAAGAGACCTCTTCACACCATGTAGACTACGCAGATGACCTAAACTACTCTTTACAAGAGAAATAAAGATGAAATTAGATATAAGACAATTAAAATTGATTTAATGACAATTTAATTTATAATTCATCATAAAATTAAATTACCAT
Source organism: Sequoia sempervirens (assembly GCA_007258455.2). NCBI lineage: Eukaryota > Viridiplantae > Streptophyta > Pinopsida > Cupressales > Cupressaceae > Sequoia > Sequoia sempervirens. The sequence goes on from VDFB02175375.1 coordinate 21,236, forward strand.
GATATCTAGCTCTGCATGCTCTGGTGCACCTGGAACAACCTCTAAATGCTCTGAATCAATCTACATATACAAGAGAAAGAAATTTGAAATTAGATGTAAGTCTACAATTAAAAATGATTTAATTTATAATTTATCATATTTAAATTGTACCGTAAGAGGTTGTGCACCCTCTATTCTAGCACTTGTTTGTGCATGCTCAGCTAGAAGATGTGTCTCATGCTATAAAAGAAAATAATTTAACATGTATGAGCTCATATATAT
>VDFB02175376.1:0-26103 GCA_007258455.2 Sequoia sempervirens
CCAAGGTAAATCAATTTAAGAATTCGATGGCATTGAATTAAAATAAGAACTATATGCTAAAAAATGCATATATTAATCTAATCAAATCGGGACTATTCAAATGTAAATGCTGTAAATAGAAAAAATAAATTTACAAGCAAGTTCAATGTATGGAAAACAAATTGTAAAGTCTTTGGTAAATTCCAAAAAGCAAAGTGCTCAAATTCTACAATGTTGACATGAACTATGTGGAACATCTTACAGTTGCAAAGTCATCTTGGGTCTCTCCATCTTTAATTTGTAGCTCATATTGCATTGGCGTTTGATGATGACTAGTAACAACAATGCCAATTGTTCCAATAGAGTAGATGTCATCTGATTAGATGAGTTGTGAGATGGTTGTGTTGAGAATCAGTCTATTTTCTTTACATACTTTGTCAATGGGTTCAATGGTGCTTCTAGCAGTTAAAGCAAGGGAATAATCAACATCCCCTCTTTCATATTGTGTTTTCTTCCTAATGAATTTTTTTTGAATCAGACACTTATATTAGGTGATAATAATGGAAGAAATGTATCAATCAGTTTGTTCTTGATGTTTACAATGATTATCATTTGACCATGACTGTCAACTAAATCAACATGCACAATCGCTACTTTCAGTGTTGTTCTAGTATTTGTGGTAATAGAAAGGCCATAAATGGCTAAAATGTCACCTTCAAATGCTAAAGCTGATTGTTTTGTGCTTATGTCGAGGATACTTGATGGCTCTGTAGTTTCTACTTTCAATCTATACATTTCGATTTGAGCAATGACAAAAACTAAATTGTTAATTAAAGATATAAAGAGTCAACCTATATATGAAAAAAATGGTATATAGTACTTGCCTCTTTACATCTTGTTTGTCAATCGATTGATCCATTTTTTGTTGTGTAGGAAATGTGGTTTATGTTTTCCAAATGTTTATGCAAGCATATGCAATGAGATATTTATGTGAAGCATGTATTAAAACAAATTGAAAAGAAAACATTAATGAGGTATGATATGATTTTGAAGTTTGTTGGTGACAAATGTCAAGTATTTACCTATTTGTAAATGCTCTAGATACTACAATACAAGATGGGAAATGCTAAGATATATTTCTAGGAAGTAGTAAAAGATCTACAACCTGCATCTGGCAATTTAGAAATTTGATGTGTACATAAAATATTATATGGTTTTGTTGCAACTTACTTCTGCAATGCATAACAATTTTGGCTTTCCATCTATTTCTAATAAAGAAATGAATGGCCTGCAATGCTTTAGTAATGTTTTGCATTATAGCATACCTACTTCAAAATAGTTGTGTAGTCATTTGCAATAACATATCCATGCAAGATATTTGCAACAATATGATTGATATTGTTCTCTTGGAACAATAGGAAAACCTTAAATTTGCATGAGTAGAAAATAGAAGCAATGACACAAGAATTCCATAGCAACTACATTAAATAGTATAAACAACAAATCAAATGGGACTTAGCAAAATCTATAGAATCAATTTTAAAAGTTCTTATCCATGAATTAAACATTAACTATATGTGCTTCAAGGTAGTTCTGCAATCTATAACAAACTTAGGTTTTTAATTTCTTTCTAATGAAGAAACATATAATATGCAAAGGCTTAGAAATACTATGCATGATAACATACCTATTTTGGAACAAATATATAGTGACTACCAATTGCATAATCATGTCAAAGGTTTAGAAGGGAATGCCTAGTAGTCTTGACCAAAAATAATAGAAAATTTGAGACCTACATAAGAAAATGGTGGAAAAGTAAGTATTCTGATTAGAGGAACAAATAGTATCAAGACCAATTGAAGCAATAATTCTTTTGACTCACAAAAATTTCAAGTTGGTTTTCTATAGCAATGAGCAGCAATGATAATAGCACACTATCGAGAGAATGTTGATAGTAAATAGTTGCAATTGTAAAATTGTATACTATGTAGTTGGTGCAAGAGCACCAAGCATATGAAGTTTATTTTAGGAGGTCAATAGGTCAATTCTAGGTGTTAGGGTCATTTTTCTTTAAATAAGGTCTATTTTCATTTATTAAGGTCTAATGAGACCATTCTCCATGTAATTGGGTCATTTGTAAGTAATTTGTATAAAAAGTCAAAAGTTGCAAAAATTGACAAATTAACAAAATTGTAAAAATGCAACAATGGAAGTCTAAGAGTCAAGTTGTTAAAATTTGGTTGGTCGGTTGGAATATGGAGTAGAAACCTTTAAATTAATGGAGAATCTTGAGAAAAAGAGTAGAGGGATGTAAATAATGGAGAAATCAATAAATAAACCCTATTTTATATTCAATATTCTATGTTTTATTGGTAAAACATGATTTTTGGCTCATGTACAGCCATGTACAGCCAGATATTGAAGGGGCAGTCATTTGTAATGATAGATTTAAGAGTCTTCTACATTTTTTTATCTCATTCAATTTCATGCAGTTTTGAGAAAGATATCGTTTGTTTTTTGAAAATGGTCTAAACCCTTGTTTAGGGTAAATAGTGTGAAATAAAATGGTAAATCTCTTATTCTAATTGATGAAAAGGGCTAAAAACTTGTGAAATGGTCCTTCATAATGTACTCTTAAATTTTCCATAGTTTTTGATGGTGGGGATATGATTTTCTAATGTAAAACTAATGCCCAAGAGTCTATATTTCATGAGTTCTAGTCTGTTAATGACATAAAATAGTGAGGTTGAAGGTTTTGTTTGAAGAGTTCGGTCTATTCATGGGAAATATCATTGAACACGTTGTTAGGAGGTTTGGGAAACATTTTTTCAGACTAGCTTTATCAAAAACTATGGAGTTCTGAATCCTTTTCTTTACTACCCTATTCTAGCAGCGTTGATAGTCCTAGATGAGTCTAAGTTCAATATGGTTAGAAGTCTTTTATTGAAATAGGTGGAGAATAATTTGAAGGTCATTGGATCAATTTTTTGAATGGAATTGAATCCATGTTGGAGGACTGAGTTTCTTTTGTTGTTGAAAGTTGACAAAATAGACTAAGGAGACCTAAATAGGCTTAAAAGGCTGGGACAGACATTACTTGTAATGCCCTACCATGCAACCCTAGGGGAAGTTGCAATTTACTACACAAACAAACTATTTTTTTTTTCGAAAAAGAACAATTAACATGCAAGTTCACTAACCATTGCCAACCAATCCCGTAAGGTTACAAGACTGAGTTACTTAAACCCAAACAAGAAACATGAATTAAAACCATAACATTTAATTACTTAAAGCATTATGAATGCATACATTCCAAATAAGATTAATTACATCAAGAATAATAAATACCACATGATTTCAAATAACAATTAATTTACAATAAGATTACAACACTCATTCCCTAAATGAGATAAATCCAAAATCATGATTACATATTACAATTTCCACCTCGATAACAATTGAGGGGTAATAAAATACAAGATCAACTGAAAGAATTAAACAAGGAAAGAACTGGTTCCCACGAGCTCTCCAACTGGAAATCTCATCCACATGAACAAGAAGACAACCCAATTGATACAGGTGCACATTCCAATCAACCGGCGGTGATGTAATTCAAGGCCTCCGGTGCTAGGAGATAGTAACTATGAATTCCTAAACAAGACCATCTACCTCTAGACACAGGCTAAAACATAACGGATCAGAAACAAATACAAATACAATAACACTTAACACAATGGTTACAATGCTTCTAGAGAACAAGGATCATTTACGTTAAAGAGGCCAGAAGTGCCTCCATTTCTGGCCGCTGCTGATGTTAAGTAAGTTGTTGTTGGTAATGTCATGATGATGTGGTGATTTTATTATTTAATTTAATTTTAAGGTTATGAGGTAACATTAATAATATGTTTGGATTTGATTAATAAAATTAATTTAATTATAAGGTTACGTGTTTCATTTGGAATTAAATAAATAATTAGATTCAATAATAAACGTCAATTTAATTATCGTTGGGAGTTAATTATTTAAAATAATCAGATTAAATGAGGAAAGGTAATTATCATTTAATGATTAAATTCAATTAATAAATTTAAAAGTGATAAAATATTAAAGAGGATTAAATATTAAAATTAAACTTAAGTTTAAATAAATTACGGTAAAAATATTTATTCAATTATATTTTAATTAAAAGTTAAATATTTATGAAAATTTGTTTTAGTTAAAATTTAGAGTTAAGTGGAAGTAATTTAAAACAAAAGAAGTTATTGGTTGAAATTAAATAAATAAATATATAAAGTAATGATTAATTAAAGTGGGTAAATAAAAATTAGTTATTTTTTTTGAAAATCTTTTACGGAGGAGAAAGAGAAGTTAGGGCGGTTGAACGGAGAATTTGGTATTTTCTTTAAGAGGAGGCAAGAAAAATTGAGGGGGAGTTCTCTCTGTGAACCAATTGGAGAGCACCTTCTTATTCGAATGTCGTTATGCTGTTTGTTCGCGTTTTGCACTGACCAAGGGTTTGAAGATGCAGCAAAAGTTTTAGGCGTAATTGCTTCTGTTCTGGCTGATCCATCCTTCAACCTCAATAAATTGTATGTCCTTTTATAACCATGTTCTTTCCGCTACAATTTTGATGCACTTTTTCAGATTCTTGGAAGAAATTATAGTCATTTGGTAATATGCAGTCACATTTCGGTTTCTTAGAAGTATATGGCTTGTAAATATATTAGGTATATGTTATGCAATTATTTGGATTGTTGTATGTTTATGTTTTATTTAGTGTAATCATTGAATTTGTACAGATTGTTTCCATATAATTTCTTTAATAAATTTTTTGTTGAAGCGGTTCAGAGATTGGCTGTAAACAATTCAACATGAAATCCTTCCAACACAGATAATTCAATTTTTGCATATCCCCTCTGCCTGCACACGAGCATCCTACCATTACAAGGTGCACATTATAATTATTATTTTTATATACGTATAATCTAGTAAAAGCTTTATTGTATGTGCTTTTAATACCAACCCTAGTTCGTAATTGTGTAGAAACCCTAGTGATTTGTAAACTAGTGCCACCAAGTAGAACAGTTAATAAAATCAACATAAATTTATGTTTATAGAAATTGATGTCAAAACAGAAGAAAATAAAATAAAATAAATTTAAATAAAATTTGAGTAATAATGATAATAATTACCATCCATTGAGAGTCATAGTTAAGTTGTGATATAAAGAAAATAAAATTAATTTAACAAGATTAATCTAATTTTAACCTATAAATATTTATTGTTTTAATAAATCTAATATTAATTCTCTTGATTTTGGCCGATAGAGGCAAGTTAATTAGTTCCTGATAGAGCAGGGCATTTCACGAGGGTTCCTCCCTTTGCTTCTTAAATAGCTTGAACATCCTCTACCTCTGCAACTCTCCACTCAATCAAAACTAATTATTCTCTCGATCACTCTAGTGTAATTCAGGCCGACACCCGCTATAATGCTTCGTATAATCTCTCAGATTGGTTGAATTTTGACAAATTATCACCTATGCTGATAAAAAAAAATGGGTAGACTCTGCAGGAAATTCTCATAAGTCACGTATTTGCACCTCACCTTTCTTTCGCCCTTAGTCTTACAGATAACATTTGTGATTTAATAATAATGCAAGTAGATGGCGATATTAACAAATTCCAAAAATTCACTTCTCATATAAATGGCCTCTCACATTGTTGCAACCGTAACCATCTCAAACTTGGAGGAAGCTTGGTTCGTGTGTCTTCTCTGATGCCGTCAATGAACAGATTGTTCAAGCGAAGAAATTGAGGACCAATGAGCAGATTATTTAATTCTCTTGGTTTGCGCAATGTTTCCAGCCCTTGCCAGTTACCTCCGTTCAGTCGAAGCTAAGAGAAATTGATGTTATTGGATACAGTGTTTAGATGAGCTCCTTCACATAGTCTAGTAATCTAAATTTTTAAAATCTCCCCAAAACTATAGGCAAAATTATCACAGCTGCAACGTTGGACTTGCAAAAGTGTAGTAAATTAAATAGTTCCTTTGAAACCCTTGGCAGCCTGTCACTGTTACAGCAATTAGAGTTGAAACATTGTACAGAATTAAATAGCCTCTCTGATTTCTTTGTCAACCTATCTGAGTTATGATATTTGAATTCCTAACTGCATATATGAGTGACTTTTTATTTATTTTGAATTTATACCTTTTTGATTATTATTCTTTTATATGCGTATGGTTATATAAACAAGTATAGATACATAATTAGGTTAAAAGATTTGAGTGAAGGTAGTCTTTTATATTTAGAATTTATGAGGATATTTCAATATATAAGTAGATTTGTATGATGAGTATTATTCAAAAGAAAATGGTTCGTATTTATATAATATGTTTATAAAACATGAATAATTTCTTTAATTGTTTTGTTTATGATTTTATCGTGGTGTAAAAGTAAAATATGAATCGAGTGTTAGAATGTTCGGTAAGATAGTGAGTTAAGTAAAAGTGTAATTTTATTTTATGGTAAGTGAAGTAATAAAAGGTGATAAAGAATTTTAGTTAGATAGTTGATTTGTAAATGAAGTATTGACTTCGCTTTAGAAAATAAAAGAATTGGGTAAATAATTAAAGTGAAAATGGTTATTTCGCTAGGTTGTTTAGTAAAATATTATTTAACAAAGGATTTTAACGAAATAAACATTATTGAAATAGGTATTTAATTTTGTTGTAGATAAATGAACTATGTATTTAGTTAAAGTAAATCGGTTTATATGGTTAATTAAGTTTTAGGGTTCACTAAAGGAGATAAGTGATTCTACATTTACATAGTTTCTTTTACTTGAAGGTTAAATGATAAAGTTATTTTTAAGTGAGGATAAGTCCCAGGTTCATAGGTTAATTAATTTAAATGATACTGATTAAATGTTAAATGTTTTTACCTTTTTTGTTATCTAATGAGTCTGTGAATAATAATTATTTATCAAACTACTATGTGAAATAATTTATTAGTATCATCACCTTAGGATTATAATAAAGTTGTACTTTATAGAATTGTCATCTTAGTATTACATTTTAAAGTTATAATTAGGATTCATATTAAACAGTCGATGGAGTTGGTTATCTTATAAACGATATAGTTATTTTAAATATAATTTGTAGTAAATATTCTTTTAATTAAATTAAGTGGATACCTTAAAGTAAGAACATTGAAATAATGCCTAAATTAAAGGAATGTCTTTATGGTTATAAGGTGTGAGTGATTGTTGTTTTAAACAAGGTGTTTTGATTATTGGTTTAAGTGTTATGTAATTGTTTTAAGATGGGTGTGATTTGTGGGATATTTATGGAGATGTCTCGATGGCCTGTTCATTGTAAGTGTTTTAAGATAGTGTTCTTCAAGGTTGATGTGTCTAATGGTCGTTGTATGTAATTATGTGTGTAAAATGGGAACCCGTATTATTGTTCATGATTGTTTTAATTTGTGTTTGGAAGAGTATGCTTGAGAATTAGTGTCTTGTGGCTTATAACATCAGATTATATCTTCACTTTGCAATATTGTGATATCCTTAAATGATGAAAATGTTTGATCATTAGAATAATGTTCTTTTTAGATGTTTTCAAGTTACTTCTTATTGAATGAATGGATATATTATATTTGAATGAGTGGTTTTATGTATTGTCTCGATAGGTCCTTTCAATGTGACTTTTCGTGAGCTGATTTTGAGTTAGGGACTTTCTCTCATTTAACTTACATTTCTATATGTTTTCTTTTGCTAAATGGCAATTTGGTTAAGGTTATCTTTGTCATGATTGACAGTTCTGCTTGAGTCAAATTGAAAAGTTCTTGAGTTATGGGTATTCCGAGAGGAGAAAATAGAGGTTTCCCTTGGATTCTCGACTTAGTTCGTATCGAAGTTGTTGGTGTTGTTGAGTGGAGTTGTTGATCTTATTTTGGTGTGTTTGCTCATTATATTTATATTGGAAATAGTTCTTTGAGGTCTTGCAATTATTGCTGCCAGTTCTTTGATGGGGAAACCCTAGTGTAACTTTATGAGAATCTTCCAGAGGTTTATTTTACTATTGGTTAATGTTCCTCCTTTTATGTGCCCTTGTTGTGGCAAGTGTTTTGGTTTCATGTTTTTTTGAAAGGGTTGTACGGGAATCATGGAGATTTTGATTATGTATTTATGGCAAGATGGGTAATGCCTTGCATGCTACTCTGTTGTGATATAATGTTCTTGTTATGTTGTACAACCCTAATTTCTGCCTCTATGCTCTGGAGTGTCCAGAGCAGGAGCTGCCTAGTGGCCTTCCATGCATGCAGGATAGCCCTCGTTAGAGTGAATTTTAATAAGTGATAATTTAAAACAATTAACTAGGGGTGGGTAGTAACACACTAAAAAGATAATTGTTGCCTCATCCGCCTTTTAGTGCTACCACAGACTAAAGGGGATTGAGAAGGCTATGGTTGGCATGTTCATTGCCTTGTCTTTGTGAAAGGTAATGGATCTGCATGAGCAACCCTATGGAGCAGCTTTGAGATAGGTAGTCCTGATAACCATAGATGGAGGCGGCTCCTAGCGCTCGGGATGCCTCCCAGATAACTACGAGATTGTGAGGCGGCACCTTTATGCTAGGTGTAGTGTCCTACAGGACCCATAAGCCATGATGACACTCTCCTCTAACACTCCTTCTTATGTTGCTTCTTGGAAATCCTCTGGAAGTGGTCCTTTGTCTTGAATTGATGAAGCATAGTTGGTTGAATTGATTTATGGTTTTACCCTATTTTATCTATGGTGTATTCTATGGTCTTGCATAAATCTTGTTGATAATTTGGGTTTTGACCTTGTACTCTTATGGTACTGTGATATGATGTTATTGTGTTGGTTAATTACAATTTGGAATTGTATTATGTTTGGAAGTGTTTCATGATCATCCTTTAGTTATTTGTTTGCTGGTTATTGCTTTGATTTATGTGATGAGATTTATGACTCTTGGATGTGGTTGATTATGTCATTGTAATTCTTGAGTGTTATGATACTTTTGTATGACGCTGAGTCTTGTGGTTCTTTGTTGGATGTTCTTGGTTGAGGTCTCTTTCTTGTTAGCTCCTAGCATGGGGGGTGGGTCTTCGGACTCACATGGTCGGGTGGAACGTGCCAAGCACCCCATTGGGTCCCCAGCTGAGGATTGAGAGGTGTGGATTGGTGCTGTTGCAGTGACTCTAGAGTTGTATTTGTCTTGGAGCCAGTTATGATACTTTGTATTCATCTATTCATTTGTATCATGCTATCTGGTGATGGTTTCACTCATATTTGGAACACTTTTGTATCATTGTACTTCTTAAATATTGTACTGTAATGAAATGTTAAACTTGGTGTGGATATTGGCTATGGCAGTTGTTATTCAATGTGTTAGGATATTCATGCATATGATGTATTTGCGTATTCAGATGGTTTCTTATCATTGATCATCATGTATGTGTTATATTTGTTAATGCTTACTTTATATCTTTATATTTTATTCTTTATGGTTGTTGTAGCCATGGATTCTATAAGTCGCTGTGAATGACTCTCGTGGTAATTCCTAAGGGATGTGTGTTAAGGAATCTATTTAAATGAAATTCATGTTAAGTGACTTTACGCCTACATGTATGTTATGTTTCATTTTAAAAATAAAAAATTGTATGTAATTATTGTTGATGTCCCTGGGTCTGCATCGGGTAAGCAGACACCAAATCGACTTCTGGTTGACATAGAGAGAGTGTCACATGACAGTTGCTATGAGTTACCCTAGCTCAACTGTCTAAGGCAACCGAACCCACATCTTCGGCTATCCAGGCTCAACTCTACTAGCCGTTGGACCCTCATACCAACTGTGCTTCTCGTCTCATCTCAAACCTTAAAAGGGAATGAGTCATGAGAGAGGCATTAATTATCTTAATTAGTTTGAGAGTTTTTCATTAGTTCTTTTTAAGTTATCACTTACTTAAACCCTAAGTGAGTTACCCTGGTGCCCCTTTGTGTGCCGGACCCCCACAAAGAGCCACTCTCCTATCGACATCACACGGGGTATAACCCACAATGGTAACAAGATAAGACGACCTCTCCAATCCAAGGAGGCAAAAAATAAAGAAAACTCACTCCAGCCATTGGAGGCAACAAAGGTTAAAACCCTCTCCAAACATTGGAGGCAACAAGGTCAAAATCCTCTCCAAACACTGGAGGAAACCAAAATACAAAACCCACTCCTTCCAAAGGAGGCACAAACTACATAACCCTCTCCTAATCACAAGGAGGCACAAACCATCCTTGTTCAACAAAACCGGGTGAACAACATGATACAACTCAACACATTCCCAAGGCGATTCGCAAATCGAACCACTACCTGAAACATCCCAAACTAGAGAACTCCTCTGGAAGACTTACTAGGCAATTAACTCCATTTCCCCAACATCGAAAATGAATGAAACATGATTTAGAAAGCATTACCAACAACTCAAAACTATTGTTAGGGTTTCCTAAACCCAAGCCAAGCAATGACATAGTGCAGAAAATCAACTAATTGATTAACCTTATTTGCACACACTCATTAGTAACTCAAATCACATTAGCAATCTTAAGGAAGTTACACCAATAATTAATTTTTTTTTCTCCAATTACACACAATGATTAAACACCCTTTCTCTTAATAACCTCATTGATTATAACATCTACTTTTTAAATAAATCCTTTGATTATAAAATCAACATTTTAAATATCTATATAAAAGAAACATTTGCTATACAACCAATTTCAATTCCACTATAGTAATGAAATAATCATTTTTAAAGAGATTTCTATTTTAAATATTTAACATCATTTAAATATATGCCTCTAAAACATTATTTTTATATTCTAAGATTTCCTGATTATTCATAATAATCAAGAACAAATCCTTAAATGAAACATTTATATTTTCCAGCTATGATAGTAAAATAATCTTTTAATATATATTTTTCAACTCAAAGATAAACCCTATTATTTAAATTATATATATAATATATATATTTTAAATAATAAACATAAAAAGTCATTTAAATTCACATATTATATAATATTAATTATTATATATATAATATTAAATATTATCTATATTATATTAAATATTATGCATATAATATAAAATATAATATAAATAAAATAATAAATAAAAATAAAAAACTACAAAAAACAAAAAGCGAATTTTAAAACCAAAAGAGCCTAGGTTCTCTAATCAGGCAATGGCGTCTCAAATCATTCCTAAGTAAATGTGGCCTGTGTGTTTCAACATAGTCCCAGCTTACCTTATAGGCGGCCTGTAAAGGGCACACACAGCCCATTCCCTTTGGGGTATTACTGTAAGACAGACATGTTCTTCCCTCTGTGATGGAAGGCTGCGGGGCTATTCTCAGCTTCCCACTGACTATTAATAATATTTATTTTTTTTTTTTTTATAATTACAAAAATAAAAAAATACATCCCCTTAAATGCAGACATAGGGTAAAAAAATAAACAAATGAAAGTACAAAATAATTATAATCAAATCTGTGTGTCTGCATGTAAATATAAAATCCAAAAACTCCATTTTAAGTCAAATTATGCAAATGCACAACAAGATTTTGTAAAAATACAATAGTTGGGTTTAAATATCAGTTTGATATGCCAATTTCTTGTGATGTTCTTTCAATTTAACCATTGATTGAATTCTTGTTTTGATTTCATTTTCAAAATTTCAACTGAGTTTAAAAGAATAGAACCAATTGACATGGGTTTTCTATTGAATTCAAACAACATTTTTAAGAATTTTACCAACAGCATAATGAAAACTTGAAACTTATTTCAAAATGAAAACAAAAATAAATGAGGAACTTGGTTTTTTCTCCACAAATGGAAGGATTCAAATGGTGCTTTTAGATCTCTTTCCAACCCACCAAGAAATCCCCTTGCTTCTTCAAGACTCCAAGAACAAAAAAGCCAAATCTTTTCTCCTCCTTTCTTCCATAATTTCAAAATTAAAAACCAAAATGAAATAGCAAATGCCCAAATAGAGTTTCCCCAAATTGGTCAAACCCCTAAAATATCCCCACCAACTAAATTTATTGCAAAATTTGGAGGATATTTCAAATTTTTAAATTTAAAACAATTTTTCTTTCTAAATAGAATTTCATGCATTTTTAAATAAAACAATTTCACTTTCTATTTTTTTGTCCAAGTATTCTAAAAGTGAAATTTACAACACATTTTTATTTTTATTTTAATTAAATCTTAATATACAATAATGCCAAAACAACTATCTCATTTAATATATCACTATTAATCTAATTAATCAATAAACTCAATCTAATTTTATTAATTAAATCAAATCAATCAATAAAATAAATAGCATTTCAACATTGCAACTAAATACATTTAATCATCAATTTAACTACACAAGCCATTTAATAACCTCTATAATATGAAATTAAATAAATACTCAAGGTGAAACAGACCAAATTAAAATAACTAAACCCGATGACAACCTGATGACACACTATGACTAGGGTGACGACTTGGCATGGAAAAACTAGCTACTATCTCCCAATCGATTTTTGTTGGTCACTGGACATGCTCAAACCTATGAACCAGGTGGAGTCGACGTCATGTACCTGTCAACCTGTGAATAAAGAGTACATCGACATGCATATATATATATAATATGATTAAACACATAATGAAGAGAAATCTTAGAATTGTAGGGCACTCACAAGCGAGTGATACAATCCTATCCCCTTCACCAATACACAATTACTAACTGACGATTATTACATCAATGATATGATCAACATCATAAAACATCATTAAATCAAATATTTGCTAAAGCTAATCCAAAGCATACCATAAGGATAACATCAGAGTAAAATAACATCACATTAAAATATTACATACACATTGCTTAACAGTTCACGATCCAATAGCAACCAAGTTCCAAAGCCAAAGCATAAACATAAACCACATACAAAGAACACTGCCAATTAAAGAACCAAAATGGAGGGGTGTTACAATACCTCTTCCAGCTGTCGATTCTTGAAGCAATATTCTCTACTGGGACCTATCATTACACTACATGGACGTCGGTGGAGAAGTGAGAGCTACAACTTACCTTGGCCTCTGCTGCTTTAGCTTTTGTGCGCTACAAGGACACAAAGTGTGCTTTCCTTCTGTGAGGTAACAGTGTGGTTATGCTTTTAGTGAACAGGTATAATGGCCAGTAGGAGCCAAGGCCAGGCTAAGCAACTAACACGAACATAGATGGTAGGGAGCCTGGCTGTCAATGTTAGTGGTATAGGTGTTGGAGAGAAGTAGAGGTTTCTAGCTTATCATCATGCCCTCATTAAATGCAAAAACACTGCAAATACGCCACCGTCCAAACACTACCGTGCAAATTAATTTCTCAATCTAACCTCCGCTTATAAATAGACTGTGCTATTGTGTTACAGAGATATAGTGCTTTGGAGTTACAGAGATACAGTGAATCAATTTGTAAGTTTTTTCTTTCCTCTGTTGGGTTTTCTGTAGCTTCTTCTACAATTTCATTATTAATATAAATGTCAAATACCCTCTGGTTTTTCTACTCCCAATTGAAGCTTTATTTAGTACTTGTTTTGATCCATTGAGCCGACTCTCATGTGTGTATCTTTCTCAAGCAAAATAGTGGACCATACTCCAAGTTGTGATACCAAACTACTAACTTTTTTGCTTTGTTGCCAAAAGTTGTATCTGCATAGGTGTAATTTGCTTCTTTTTTCAATCACTCACAGTATTAATGAATTTCTTCACTAATTTATATGCACATGTTTCGATAAGCATAATAGAATTCATCTACTGGATCGTCAAACACATTTTCTCCTAGCTTGCACCCAATGATGCATAAATTATCTCAAGAATCTGTATAATTTGCCTATGAAATACTTTCAAATTGTTGTATTCCACCTACAACTGGGCAGTCCTACTTGAAGATCCTTAAAATCATGGTAGTTAGGAGCATGTCTGGGTAACTTGTGTCTTCCATCTATGGCTGAATGGTCTTCTGGTAGTTTTGTTTTGAAGATCACAGTAATGGTTAGAATTTTAACTATTGGTAACCAAGCCAATGAATGAAAATGTCGATGAAATCATTGCAATTATATATGTTGAGGATGCCTTATGTTAAAAGGTCTGAAACTATGACCTGTGATAGTTTTTTCATTTATTTACAATGCACCTTGAGATGCCTTTAGGGTGATTTATCTACAGATTTTTTCCTCGTAAAAAGTAGAGGAAATCTATAACATCTTGTTGTAACCCCAACAAGCATGTGTCTTATACTTACTATTGTTTTTTAGGTCATTATTCTCAGTTGTTCCAAATTTTCATCACTTTATGTACTCACCTAGTGTTGCCTGTTACTTAGGTTCCTTGTTTATTTTGTCTCTTAAGTACCAGTTGCAACCACAACATCTGACAAAATTCCTCTATCCTTCATGCTTTGGTGGATGTCCATACCCTATTCCAAAGCTCCCATTTTCGCACAGGCAGGGAGGATGCTAGAAAAGGTTATGGAGTCTGGCTTTACACCTACCAATTGCATTTGCTTGAAAGTTTCTAAAGTCTTCTCAAAAATTTCAATTTGTGTGTATCCTGCAATCATTGCAGTCGATGAGACCACATTTCTTTGATACATTTTTTCAAACAGTTCACGTGCTCTGTCTATGTTCCCACATTTTGCATGCATGTCTACGAGGGTAGTTGCCACTACAACATCTGACAAAATTTCTCTATCCTTTATGCTTATAGATTTCTATACCCTGTTGGAAAGCTCCCATTTTGGCACAAGCTGGGAGGATGATGGAAAACGTTGTAGAATTTGGCTTTAGACCTACCAATTGGATTTGCATGAAAGTTTTGAAAGGCCTTTCAACAAATCCATTTTGTGAATTTTGTGAATATCCAGCAAGCATTGCATTCCATGAGATTACATCTCTTTGAGGCATTATGTCAAACAGCTCATGAGCTTTTCTATACTTCCACATTTTGCATACCCAATAACTAATTCTTGGAGAATGCTAATTGGGATTCTATGATTGCAGTTTGCTAGGGAATAAATAATCATTGTCTTAGTATCTTGGTCCTTGGCCCTTGTATTATAGAGTAGATTAATTAATTTTGTAGGATGAAGCATCGTGGCCTCGTTATTTAGTTAGGGATTTTTTAAGCCAGTCTTTTGGCATTTTATTCTTAGGTGTATAGTTTACGGAAACTTGGAGGAAAATATGGTGGCTATTCTCTCCATTTCTCATCTATTTCCTTTCTAGTCTTGAGATTATTATTCTGCTTCAAGGTCTTCTACAAATTGCCACATCAATGCAATCCCATGATTTTCTAGACATTCTCATGCTCTTTTTTGGCTAGACATGTTCATCTTTTTTAACATATTATACCTACATATATAAACATGGATATTGCATTCACTTCAATTTTTTCCTTCACTATTTTCTTGGAACAGGGAGTGATGTCTATGATGGCTATTTATCTCATTGGAGTAGTTTTATTCTAATCAGAAAATGTGATACCCAATTGCTATGCTTTTCATTGCACTAACATATATTCAATAAGTGTTATATCTTGGTGATCGAGTGTGACAGAAATGGGAGGGCAGCTCTTCATGAGGCAGCTTTAAATGGACATAAAGAGCTATGTCTGAGAGATTTAACAATGTTGATCTTTTTTTAATGTTGAGCTTTTAACAAGTATAGTATTAAGAATTTACAGCTGCACCTATCACTCTCTATCTTCAACAATTTTTTTGGAAAAGAATTATTATATTATCTTTAGATTTATTTTTTTCTGAAATACAATAATTTATATAATAGAATTCAAAGTTGGATATATCTTAAAAAATAAAAATAAAATCTTTATTTTTTAGAAAGATGATTGAGATGAAGTCAAATTCATGGAGTTAAACTAATTTTAGTGAGTTAGTTCATAGGATTTTAGTAAATTTAATGCAATGAAATAAATGATTATATTTTTATTTTGGATGATGTCGCCATGATGTCATCTTTTGAGAGTTTTTAGTTGGTTCATTATTTTTAGGATGTCATATTTTAAAGGATTTTAGTTAGTTCATTATTTTTAAGATGTCATATTTAAAGGATTTTAGTTATTATTTTTATTATTTCATCTTTAAGAGACCCATTGTATATGTAAATTTCTCTTAAATGTTATTACTGAATGTTTTTTACCTTCTCAAAAATCATTTCAAACTATTAGGATTTGACTTTTCAATCTTTAGTAATTATTTGGGTAAAGTGTTAAATAAATGTGAAAACTCAATAAATAAAATAATGATATTTAATTAGAATTTTGATACATATAAGTTTTGATAAATAGTTATAAATGATTTGGATTTCTAGATATGAGTTCTAAAAATAATGAAAACAAATATCATGAAAAATTATATATTTAAATTATAAGAAAATTTTCAAAGATTTTTTTTGGATTAGATAGATATATAATCTTTGTTTTAAAATTATAGTTAATTATAATAGTATGGAGTATATGTTTAAAATTTAGGTAAGTTGTCCTCAATGATGGACATGTTTGTCTTTATATAGTGGATGATAACATTATAAAGGAACATACATCTAAAATTATAAATTGATTTTTGACTAAACCACCATTAATAAGGAAATAATCTTTAATCTTTATATTTTGGAAATAACATTAAGAGTGAGCATATATTTAACTCATAAATCTTCCTTTAATGAATATGAAAATAAAATTTAGTTTTTGAAATTTGAAACTAACATTACCTATATCTAGGAGAAAGCTATTTGAAGTTCATGGAAGTATGTTACATCTAGGAGAGAGCTTTATCATGGAAAATTCCTTTGTCTTTAATTTTTTCAAATATTCCAATAGATCTTCATAAATAAATTCTTATGTTCTTATACATTTTTTCCATATGTTAACTATTTTATAAGTGTTAATATTTAGAGTTATATAATGGCTTATTTATTTTTACTCATTATTAAATGTCTGTGGAATTAATAAAATGTAAGATAGGCTTTATTGTATGTTTCTTTGGAATGGTTTTTTACGTATTGCTATTAGTTAACACTAAGTACAATCTCAAATTTATTTAATTCAGGAATGGCGAACCCTCGTCAACCTAATGAGATCATTGAGATATCCAGTAGTGACGGCTCATCCTACACTCCACTTGGCTCACCTCCCTCTACCAATTGGGTGGACCTCCTCCAAGGGTCATTCAAAGGTTTGCATGTGATATCACCATCAACTACTTTGATATCATGTAGAAAATGCAACAACTTGTTCCATATATACATAGTGTGCAAGAGGATGAGATATTTTCAATGGAAACAACACTCAAATACTTCCATAGAACTTGTGACACATTGGCTTCGTTCTGCACTTTTCAGCGCAAAATGCACGTTGATGCTCACTATAGATAGGGCGATGCTCCATACATCCAACTTGCATTTCTAAACTATGTGAACAATGTTTGGAAATAATTTTGTTTCACATATGTGCATATGTCATCTACTTTTGTACTTTGTATACAAGTACTACCAACTATGTATATTTTGTACTTTTTGGTGGAAGTTCCTATGATAAATGCTCTTTTCCTTGTGTTACAAACACAACTGTTTGCCTTGCACTAGAGCTGCATTGCAAAAGTCCTTTACTACTATGTATTTTGTATCTAATCCATATCTATGTAAATTGTATGTGATATTCTAATAAAATTATGTCCTCTATTAACTATGCATACGTTTGATTTGCACTTGTATCTTTTTTAGTTGGAAATTATTGATACTTTCCTTCCATTCTTCATTTTTACACTTAATGTCATCGAGTGCCAACAATGTTTCATTTCTACAACTAGTTCTCCAAAAAAATCTTAGTCCTCTGTTTACACATTCTCATTATTTCTAATACAAGTTGAAACAAAACAAACAACTACTTTCTTTTATTGTAGGTATGCATGTGTTTTTTTTTCCTCTCTTAATACATATGCACAAATAAAACATGTTGGAGTTCTCTATTAAAATGTATACATCTAATTTGTCAATCAATATTTGACACCCTTACATGTATAAGTTTCCAATGGCTTATCGAATGTGCTAACCCTTATTTCCATTGCAATCAAATTTAGATAAACCCATTATTCATTTCAAATTTTGGACTTTTTAACTAACAAAATGTCAATTACTTAGCATTGAAACACATCTTTCCTTTGAAAAAAATATTTCGACTGTCTACCATGCATCAAAACAATAATTAACTAGACCATCTGTTTGTTTTGTCAATGATTTGTGCTCACTAACATTTTTGTGCTTCCTTTCATCCACAGGATCAAATTTGTTTCAGCGAAATAAATCTGTGTACAAACTACAATACAGTCATTACCTACAGGTTTGTTTACCTTCTCTCGATTATCTTCAATCACCTTCACTCTATAATTTGTATGTGACGCTTTTGCGTGTATTTAAGCATTCTTTCTTGCAAGGATAATAAAACCAAGAAACCTTTATGGTACACACATCTCCTTTTTTTAATAGTTTATCCATTTTATATATAAGGAAAATTGCATGCTTTATTTTACTTCGCGCTTTTACAAAAGAATCCAGCTTTCAATTTGTATATTTTTACTTACAAACCATACCATACTTATCAACTCATTGGGATTTATAGGGCTACTTCACCTCCCTTTAGCTATGTCTATCTCTTTGACACAAAATGCAATCACATTGATAAACACTGGCACCAAAGACATATATCCACATCTCCAAGTCTTCAATATTTCAACATTTGGCCATGGCGACAAATCAACCATTAGATACAAATTAGATTTGTCTGATGGAGTGCATCTTCAAACAACAATCTTGCCAAGAAAGTATAACCATTTTTTAACTTCAGAGCTAATTCAAAAGGGTTCTATCATACAGCTCACAGAATACACATGCCCTACTATTTGTAACTCAAGGTGAGCCAACCACTCCAATGTTGCTCTCAAATTGAACATGTCCATCTCTATTTGTTACTATGCATTACTAAAAGTGCATTTTTCTTTATTTACTTATAGGTTTATTGTAATTTCTAAATTGGAGATTGCATGCACACAACATGATGTCATTGGGGATCCCACCTTCCTCTTCAAAGAACCAGAGCAATCTATACATGAAAGAGTAGGGATTTCATCTAATTCATGCACAAATGTTGGTGAGAGTGGCACACCCATGCAGCCAAACCCAAAAAAAATGATGTTTGGGATACATGCATCACTGCGCAAGAAAAGTGATACCTCAACTATCACTCCTATTAAAAGTTTGAATCCATTTCAGACAAGGTGGACAATAAAAGGTCGTGTAACTATGAAAAAAGAGATTCACCAGTTTGACACAAAGAAAGGGACCAGGCAACTTTTCAGCTTTGATATTGTAGATAGTGAGAACACTAAAGTGCGTGTCACTTGCTTTAATGAAGTTGCAGACCTCCATTACAGAAATGTTCATATTGGCTCTATATATACAATCTATGGTGGGACCATCAAATTTGCTAATAAGATTTACAATAAGTTGAATAGTCAAATGGAAATCACTTTGATGGATGATTCAAAGGTCACTCTTATTGATGATGACCACTTAATTCCAATGCATTAGTTTTCTTTCACACCCATTAATGAGATCCTGAATACAAATAACAATTCTTTGATTGATGTAGTAGGAGTTGTTATATGTGTGGACCCTACCTCTACAATAAGAAGAAGAGATGGCACAGAGGTTCGTAGGAGGAGCCTCAAGTTGCTAGACATGTCTACCTCCACTATAAATGTGACTTTATGGGGACAAGTGGCTCAAAAGGAAGGTGCATAGCTCCACGAACTGTACCATGCACAAAAGTCACCTGTGCTTGCTGTTAAAAATGGTCATGTTATAGAATATAATGGTAAGGTTGTGAGCACTTTAGTTACCACCCAGTTGTTTATTAACCCTGAAATTGAAGAAACATCACAACTACAGTCTTGGTTTGTGCAAGATGGGAATGGTCTTCTCACATCCACAACAAACCTTCTAGATGTGCCCCCACTTCTTGAACGGAAGACCATTTCCAATGTCCTCGAAGAGTCTTTGGATACAACAAGATGCCTCCAGTGCATTGTAAAAGCAACAATAGTATTTATCAAATCGAATTCATTCTGTTATCCAGCTTGCCCCATTAAGATTGAAGGGAAACAATGTAAGAAAAGAGCTTTACAAAGTGATGAAGGAAAATGGTATTGTTCAAAGTGTGAAGTTACCTTTGAAGATTGTGATTATCGATATGTTATTCAAATTAAACTTCAAGATCACACAAGCATTCTATGGGAAATTGCTTTTGAAGAAGAAGCAACTAAACTCATTGGCATGCCTGCAAAGGAACTATACATGATGCAATTCAAGCAAGATGCTACAAAAAATAGTGAAGAGGTCATTCACAATTTACTATGCAAACAATTTCTCTTCACTCTGACAAGTAGATATGAAACCTACAATAATGAATCACGATTGAAATCAACAGTCTTAGAAGTTGGCACACTTGATTTCGCAAATGAAATCAATCTTTTGTTAAATCAAATTGCTGACATGTGCAATGTTTATGAAAAGTAAACTACATAAGGTTGTAATTATCCACTCTTGTCTATTTTCCCCTGCCTGCTTGTGTTCTTTTTTGTCCCAACCGCTATACGATTAAGAATTTGCCTTGTATAGGGTTTCAAGATCCCTTCAAAACTTGTTTTATAAGTTTATTGTAAATACAAAGTAGAGTGCACATGTACTTTTCACAACTAGAACATTCACACTTCAACATATTTCTTTCATATGTACATATGTTTTCATTTTTTTATCATATTTGAACATCTAACATATAAGTCAAGCAAAATGGCTTTTGTAATTTTCACATTTTAGTGGTGTTGCAATATACACATTTCCTTCGTTTATATTTATTTTATCTCTCATTTATATTCTAGATAATGAACTCCACTATGGAAGAATTAGAAAGCCAAACATCCAAGACTAAAACCAAAGCCCTAGAATCTCGTAAGAGAAATCGCTTGTATTATGCTCGTCATAGAGAACAAATAAGTGTACGTTGTAGCATGCAGCGAACCCATCGCTTGCTAGAAACACCAAATCAACCAATACTTGACCACACACAAGATTCTACAAGTACATGTATTCCCACTGAATCAATTAGTTCAAATCTAGAACATGGAAACAAAAAACAAAATGAAACACAAATCCCAACACAAATGCCTCAAAACATGAGTTCAAATAACAAGGGAATGAGGTGGTCTGCTAACTTTATGGAGGCATCTAAAAAATTCCACCAAAGAATAGATGCATTGTCAAACCTACACACATGTTCTATATGTAGGGAACGATATACTGGTATGCATCTTTGTTCATCAAACAACAATCATACATGTAGAAGATGTGGCTCAGAGAAAGGCATACATCGATTCTCTTTGAGTAATAATATGGACCCAGGTGAACAACCACATGTTTTGCACATTCTCACTCAGGTTGAAGAGATGTTAATTGCATGTGTCAATCCAATATTGCAAGTTACTCATGCTCATGGTGGACAATACAAATATACTGGCCACACAATTAGCTTCCCTCAAGATATCACAACAATAACAAAGTCTTTGCCACATAAAATCAAAGACTTGGACTTATTAATTGTTCGAAGAACTCATACACATGGGAGGCATTACGATTGCTATGTTAGTAGAAGTTGCGTTCACAATGCATTGGCCTACAAAATACACTATGACCCATACTACCAAGATGTTGAGATCAATGTTGATGCATTGTCCCTACTCCCTGATTGTACTACAGACATTTCAGAAATGCTTTATACAATTCAAAGCGACAATGAAGAACCCATAACAAAAGACAATGAAGTTGCTAATAGTGAAGATGATGTAGAAAGTGGAACGGAATATTCAACATCATTTATGGTAAGCCTACCAAATAAACGTCGTGAGTTACAAATCATTAAGGAATCTTTACATATAGAAAATGAGAATGATACCATCGTTAATTGGCCTGAGATAAGCTCAAATCCCATAAATGAGTACACTACTGAGGGGCTTTTTGACATGGCATTTCCCACACTTTTTCCAAATGGAAATGCACTACCTATGCAACCTCGAGCCAGGGAAGTGCAACTGCATGAGTATGCCTTGCATCTTATGCGATATCATGATAATAGATTTGGGCAACATCCACGCTTTAGATACTTCCTACTAAATCTTATGATGAGGCATCGTAGCCAAGCAACTGCTTCAATATTCATCAAAAGAAAAGTCGAAGACAATATTCCTACAACTATTGAACATCTTCGTGCCCACCTACAAAACCTCCTGGATAAACAATTGGCTGAAGAATTGATGCATTTTGGCTCGGCCTTGCGTGGGACACAAGCTTATTGGAACAAGTGTCGTGCAGATCTAACAAATATGATCAACCAAATAGGTTCCCTGACTTTGTTATTCACACTAAGTGCAGTAGACATTAAGTGGCCTACATTGCATAAGCTTTTCCCAACTGACAATACTTCCACTATTTCCTCCAACAAGCATCGTATAGACAATGTGATTAGAAACCCCCACACCACATCCCTTTATCTACATCACTGCTTCACAATCTTTCATGAAGAGGTCATTGAGAAACTCTTGCATGCAAAAAATTATTGGTATAGGTATGAATGGCAGCATCGAGGCTCTGCACACGTGCATGGGTTCCTTTGGCTAGAAAATGCACCAAACATGGATACCCTCAACTGGGGAGACAGTTCGCAAGTGGGTAAAGCAAAAGAATTCTTTGATAACTATGTCATTTCTTGGAACCCCCACTCTAAATCTGAAATGAGTAATATCGTACATAGAACCCCAATGGATGATCCATGCTTGTTAAACACATCTGAGATATTCTCTATCGATCCATCCATCGATTATGAAGAGTTAGTTAATCGTGTGCAAAGGCACACTAAATGCACAGAGCGCACATGCCTGCGCAAAAAAGGGCATCATGTAGAATGCAGATACAAAGCTCCATGGAAATAATGCAAGGAATCCACTTTATCATATGATGGATCTGGAAACAAATCTTATGAACCATCGAGAAATGATGATAGGTTAAACATTCATAATGCAGAGATGCTCTCTATATGGAGAGCTAATATAGATTGCCAGCCCATCATCTCACGCCTTTTTGTACTCAAATATATTGCCAAGTATGCATCTAAAGCTGAAAGAAAATTAGAAAGTTGTGTTGTTATGTTGGAAAGAATAGCTTCAAATGAAAGATTGGAAGATCAAGCATTGAAAGCATATCAAAAGTTCATGGCCGAGATTGTTACTGAATGAGATATTGGAGCCCAAGAAACGTGCCATATGCTACAAAAATTACCCCTTGTTGTTTGCAATCACAATTTTGTGTCATTGAATGTAGGCCAGAAAGTATTCCACCGCCTAAAAAAAACAAGCGATGGTGGCCAGATATTGTCTAACTATATACAATCCTACATGAACCGGCCATGTCACATAGAAAATGTATCACTAATTGAATTAGCCAGATCCTTCACATTTTCCGCTTCTCGAAAAGGATGCAAATGGCTGAATAGAAAAGAACAAGCAATTGTGCAGGTGTTTCCGCATTTCCATACCATTCCAAAAGAAGACTCTGAAAACTTTGAAACCTTCTGTTGGAGTGAGTTGCTTTTGTATAAACCTTTCCAAAAAATAAATGAAGATATAGGCCTTACCAAAGAAGAAATCATCAACAATTGGAAGCAAATGAATACACAAAAATACAATCCATGGCATGTTAATCGCACTGAACATACTGAAAATGTTCTTGAAGACAAAAATTCTTCTGAAGATGATATGGATCAACAAGAAAATGTAGAAATGAATGAATGGGAGTTATTATCTCAATTGGGCCTCACTAATAATCTAAACTTGAATGAACTTGATATGCTAGGTCGACGTGATTTTGATAACAATCACAATTGGGAAAATCATAATGTCCCTACAAATCTACATGATGTTGTTGTTCAATTTCTGCACACAAACAAGATGTCTCAACAAGATTTGCATTCCCCTTCAAATATGAACCACCACAACTATACATTATCACCCCAACAACAACTAGCACTGACTATAATAACAAACCACTCAATGGAGAAATGCTCTAACCAACCGTTACATATGGTCATACAAGGAACTGCTGGCACTAGCAAATCCTATCTAATTCATTGCATAAGAAATGCACTGCAAACTTCCATACCAACAAGAGTAAACCCCCTCCTTGTTCTTGCTCCAACAGGAATTGCAACATTTAATATACATGCCTCAACTATACATGTAGCCCTCAAGATTCCAATTAGAGAAATGAAACCATTACAAGGACAAGCATTGACAACATTCCAGGAAGACATGAAGAATATACAATACATTCTCATTGATGAGATGAGCTTCATTGGGCCAAAAATTCTATTGAAAATTGATAGTAGGTTACATGAAGCATTCCCCCATCAACAACAAACTTGCTTTGGTGGCATGTCTATAATTCTTGTAGGAGACCTTGCACAACTCCCCCCTGTTATGGATAAACCTATCTATGCATCACACACAACTGCAAGAAACCTATGGCACAAATTTAATACAGTTGTTACATTACAAACAATGTTTAGACAAGAAGGTGATGATCCAATTCAAATACAATTCCGTCAAACATTACAAAACATTCACAATGCAAAACCAAAAAAACATGATTGGGACTTATTGATGACTCGCACCAACAAGCAACTAACAACTACTGAACAAGAAGATTTTGACCAATCAATACACTTATTTGCTACAAATGAGTTGGTAACATTGCACAACAAAAAAATGTTGAAACTACTTAATGTGCCTATTGCACTAAGTCGTGCGGAAAATACACAATCTAAACTAGGTGTCGATCATAGTGACGAGCAACTTCCCCAAGAGGTATTACTAAGCAAGTGTCAACGTGTCATGCTTACAACAAACCTATGGATCCAAACTGGACTAGTAAATGGATCGCTTGGTCAAGTCAAAGATATTGTATATCTTACTGGATCAAAACCACCTGCATTGCTTGCATATGTTACAGTCACATTCGATAACTACACTGGTCCACCGTAGGATGAAACAGACCCAAAAACTATACCAATACATCTAGTAACACATGGCAATCGTAGACAAATACCGCTAGCCATGGCATGGGCTATCACTATACACAAATCATGAGGCCTTACACTAAATAAAGCCACAATCAATATTGGTACAACTGAAAGACAAGGCCTTACGTTTACAACAATTTCCAGAGTCAAAGCCATAAGTGGCCTTTGCATAGAGCCTGCATTCTCTTTTGATCGCTACTCCAAAATGAAAAAAAACCTGTACAACATTATCAGGAAGAAAGAAGAAGCTTGCTTGCACTTGCTCTCACAACAACATGCTTAGGTATGTACAATTAATTACACACTCTCTCAAAGTTATACATTTTTTATTCTCCCCTCTTTGAATAGAGTATCACTACTAAAACTTATCAACTACACAATTTTGGCTTTTGCAGGTGGTCAATCACTACTGGGAATCTTCTATGTCAATGCTTGTTCAAGGAAATCTAATCAGCATTGTCTTTCACTTCTTAGACATTGCATGTTTTTTAAAAAGACATATAGATGCTCTTGTGTAAATTTGACTTGTGCAAACTTGCTATAAATTGTTCAAAGGGATTTCGTTGTTTATTGAGAACAAACCCAACAAAAGATTGTACTTGCTTGTACTGTACCGTGCATATTTCCATACAGATATATTTTACTCCCACCACCTATGTGTTAAAACAATTCATTGATGCTTCTTGTTCATTTTCCTATTGGCGTCTCCCTTGAACCCCCATTGGGTGCAAGTGCTAGTTAAAAAAAATTAAAAACAAATTCAATTAACAATGAAATTCTTCACGTTTCTCAATTAAAATC
>VDFB02175377.1:0-15377 GCA_007258455.2 Sequoia sempervirens
TATTTAGATTCAATTTCAAACATAATTATATCATAATGTTTTTCAATTTATTATAATGCAATATTTTATTTTTAAGGATTTATTACTTTATTTTTTAAAATTAAATTTTATATAAGACAAATCTATTCACTTTTTTTTTTCTAAATTCTCCTTGCCAAATTTCATTTAAATTTAATTATTGTTGAACACGAACACAAACTCAAACCTAACCTTATGACATTGGTTTTAATCTTAGAAACTAGAGTTGTTAAACATAACAAGGAACAATGGATGAGAATTTCTTTATTTCTCTTTTATCATTGTAGATTATACAAGAGAAAATCTAATTAAAGGTATCACTCAATATTCTTAGAAGAATATGAATTAGCATCTATATTTTAAAATATGTAAAGTACTGAGATATCCTTTTCAAGGCTACTTATTTTTAATCAATTGAACCTTAAATAACCATAAAGCTATTTGAATCCTAATCGTAACTCTATTTGAAGTTGGTTTGGATTACTGGCTCATAGACAAGGACAAATTTCCTAGAAGAGTGTCTTTCAAGTTTGAAAAAGTGTAGATGGAAAACCCAAACTTCAAAATGGTTTTCACTAACTCCTATCTCACCCAAATAATTAATCATCGCACTAAGATGTGCATGTTTAACATAAAGTTAAAATTCATAAAACTCAAACTCAAACAGTGGAATATCCAAGTCTTTAGAAACCTTTTCAGAGAAAGGATCTCCTTGAAAGTAGAATGGCTAAGATCCAAAAAGACCTCTTAAATGTTTTTGCTTACATTCTAACAGAAGAAGAAAGGAATTTCATAGTTCAATTGGATGGTGTCTACAGTTTTGAATAAATCTATTGGAAACAAAAATCAAGGATTAAATGACTTAAATAAGGTGTGAAACCAAGTTTATTCATTTAACATGCAAAATGAGAAGGAAACGAATTATAATATGAAGATTGAAGATGCTTATGCATAAACTTATGATGATCCTGACACCATCAAGGCTTCCTTGGTTTCCTCTTGGGAAAACATGCTTGTGGACAAAAATGAAGAAAAAAAAGAGAAGAAAAGCAGGATTTCTTCTTGGATCATATCCCGACCTTGGATGATGATTCTAAATTCTAATAAAGTAGCTAAAGATTTCATTAAGGAAGAATGTAGCTAACGGTGTGGTCATGGAAGAAGTTAAGACATCTATTTTTAGAATTGAAGGTGCCAAAGGCCTATGCCCAAATGGTTTTTGTACCTTCTCTTTCCAAAAGTTTTGGAATGTAATGTATGAGGAGCTCTATGACATGCTTCAAGGATCGAAGGAATCGTGTTTTGTCTTAAAGGAACTCATTGCTACTTCCGTAGAACTCATTCCCAAAAAGACTGATTCTAGAAAACCTAGGATTTCAAACCTATTTGCTTATGCAATACTATGTACAATATCATCTTAGTTCATCAAGTACTTTTGAAGTAACACATAAAAAAATGTCATGGTGATCCAACTATCCATGTACGGGAGAGTGCAACAGGAGCATGTTCTGAACAAATCTGCTGAATCTTGAGAAATATATACCATGCCAAGCCTAGTCTAGCACATACTTCTCCTTGTATAGTATTTGTCTCATATGAAATGGTGAGACATATCCTTGTGGGCTTGTACCGAACGAAACCAAAGACAACCCGAAGAAAATAGTTATCAGTCTGCGAAAACAAAAAATCTAATGGCAAAAGCTTTTTCTAGTATTCAATTTCTTGGCTTCTGAAGAATTTTGACCTCCTATGGTATTCAGGAGCAAACACATCACATGACTTCCACATGCTTGTCATTTTAAATACTGCTTCAAAAAATTTACACAAAGTGAACCTCTATCATGAACCCTGACACAAATGAGCAATATCTGAGTTGAAATGTAAAACACCAATCTCTTATTTTGCTTTTGAGAATAGAGTAGATTGAAAGTCAGCATGAATTAAAGCATAATGATAGGAGTTATTTTATTTTGCATTAATAGATAGGAGTTATTTTATTTTACTTTAGAACTACTTATTTTATTCTCCTGATATTGTTTACTTTATTTTAATTTTTTACTTTTATATTAACTTTGAGAAATATAGTAATAGTTTTTATGTAAGTAGTAACATGTATAATGCCTATGAGGTAATTGGTATGCAAATACTAATTTCACCATTGTAAGAAGATTATCACTTGACTTTTAGGTAAGATCTAATATCAAATATGGATAGATTATTTCAAGTGAATATTTAATGTAAAGTATTTTATTTTATTTTTGTCTTCTGTTATTAAAGGGCTTCATCAACATCAGAATAAATCAACATTGTATCCCCTGTTTAAAGGTTGAGCATAAGTGGGGGATAATTTAAGCTTTCCTAGCAGACATAAGAGGTACACTGAAATCCCCTATATTTTTCTTGAAACTATAATATGATAAACAAATAGATACCCAACCAAATACAAAGGGCCATCTTCTTCTCTTAAAGTATACTCTAATAAGCCTGTAATCATCTTGGCTCTTATGAGGTAATTGGTATGCAAATACTAATTTCACCATTATAAGAAGATTATTACTTGATTTTTAGGTAAGATCTAATATCAAATATGGATAGATTATTTCAAGTAAATATTTAATGTAAAGTATTTTATTTTATTTTTGTCTTTTGTTATTAAAGGGCTTCATCAACATCAGAATAAATCAACATTGTATCCCCTGTTTAAAGGTTGAGCAGAAGTGGGGAATGATTTAAGCTTTCCTAGCAGACATAAGAGGTAGACTGAAATCCCCTATATTTTTCTTGAAACTACAATATGATAAACAAATAGATACCCAACCAAATACAAAGGGCCAATGCATCTTCTTCTCTTAAAGTATACTCTAATAAGCCTATAATCATCTTGGATCCTATGAGGTAATTTGTATGCAAATACTAATTTCACCATTGTAAGAAAGATTATCACTTGATTTTTAGGTAAGATCTAATATCAAATATGGATAGATTATTTCAAGTGAATATTTAATGTAAAGTATTTTATTTTAATTTAAAGTATTTTATTTTATTTAATGCAAAAGCTTACCTGAATTGTTTTCCTAAAGTTTTTGGGATCCTCTTGGTCCTCAAATGGATAAGCTCCCACTAACATATAGATACCCAACCAAATACATCCCCTATATTTTTCTTGAAACTACAATATGATAAACAAATAGATACCCAACCAAATACTCTTAAAGTATACTCTAATAAGCCTGTAATCATCTTGGCTCCAAGAATCACAAATTCTTTTCATTTGACACTTATTCCCTTCAATTTGGAAATATGAAAGTGTTCTAAAGCTCTATAATACCAAAGGATAATGAGAATTATAAGATTTCTAAGATCCAATCACCTCAGCATGATCCAAACCATAATACAAAATACATCTCATGTTCAAACAACTAATGACAATTATAGGATTTCTAATATCCAATCACCTCAGCATGATCCAAACGAGAATACAAAATACATCTCATGTTCAAACAATTGACTAATAAATCCGTTGAGATTTTTGTCCAGAGAAAGTGAGAACATGGCATTACTTTGTGGTGTAAAAGGGGTAAAGAGCTCCAAAAATACAAAAGGTGATCAAAACAATAGTAGAGATGTGAAATATAAACCAAGAGCTCCAAGCTCCATTGATCTATCTGGTCGATTCCTTCTAGAATACAACCCAACATTGGGTGAGGACTAATATTATGCACAAAAGAGGTCGTAGTAGCCATACCTATAGGCACTTACAAATAGTAACTACTTCACCATAGCCTGCAAAACAACATAAACCCAATGAAAACCCTCGCCACATAAAATCCTAACACAAACCCCTACCACAAAACTATAACTAAAATATACAATTGGTTCTAAGTTACCCAAAACACTCGTTGCCATTGCCAAAT
Source organism: Sequoia sempervirens (assembly GCA_007258455.2). NCBI lineage: Eukaryota > Viridiplantae > Streptophyta > Pinopsida > Cupressales > Cupressaceae > Sequoia > Sequoia sempervirens. Next base: position 3,933 of record VDFB02175377.1, read on the forward strand.
ATTATAAACCCAAAAATTTATAGATTTCTTGGTAATTTATAGCGACACAAAGCTGAAATGGGGTTGCAATTGATAATTTAGAAAGCAAAGCTTAACTGAATTATTTTCCTAAAGTTTTTGGGATCCTCTTGGTCCTCAAATGGATAAGCTCCCATTAACATCACATACAATGTTACTCCACAAGATTACACATCTGCAAGTTGAGAAGCCCACACACAATTAATTTTTTACCTTTTAGAATATGCAAATGATTGTTTATTTTTCTCGAAGAGTAAATGGATTACCTTCCTGTCATAGTCTTTCCTTGATAAAACCTCAGGGGAAATGTAAGCAGGTGTCCCTACTGTTGATTTGGGCCGTGATTGGAGGAGAGAGCTCTGAAAATATACAATGTACATAAAAAATTTACAAAAATAAAATTGAAGAAAAAAATGTGGTTAAAGCAATTATGATTAAATAAAAGACCAAAGCTATACATAATGTCAATACAACTATTGTGAGTTAAGAAATGTCAAAGACATATACAATATATATGCAACATTTAAGAGGAAAATAAGCTATGAAGATATGGACAAAGTATATATAGCAATTATGGAAAATTTTCAAAATGAATAGATTATACAATACATATATTGAAGAAAAACTGATGATGTATACAGAGTATATACAAACTTTATTTTAATTGTTTACTTTTATATTAACTTTGATAAATATAGTAATAGTTTTTTTTTTATGTAAGTAGCAACATGTATAATGCCTATGAGGTAATTGGTATGCAAATGTTAATTTCACCATTGTAAGAAGATTCTCACTTTCCTCTTTGTTTAAGTTGCATTTTCAATAATATTTGAATTCTTATCATGTAGAGGATACCACAAGGCCAATGCATAGCTATCCTCTTTGTTTGTTGAACCCTCTTTTCAGCAGTTATATCTAAAAAGTACAGTGCCATTTAATTCCCTCAAAGCAATAACACAAATAGTCCTTCCTAAAGGTCAATCTATGGTGATGGTATTTGGTTGTACATGCCCTGTTATGCCTAATTCTGCCATTTTCCTTTCTCAGATTTACGCCTAACCTCACTTTACAGTATAACCCAAATACGCAAAGGGCATCTTAAAATGGCTATAAAATTGTTATACATCATTGGATACTTTACATTTAATTTACATTACACTGGTTTCCAAAAAGAGAGAAAATTCCAAAAAAAAAGATGCAGAACAAAAAAGAAACTAAGTGTAGAGAGTAAATAAGGAAAACATAAATTGGAAATAAAAGTCGCTGCTCAAGCGATCCTAGAGCATCTCGTATATTTATTAGGCTAATACAAGTGCTCAACTTTAAATGAAGCTTGGACGCCCTGGACAATCCAATTGCAATACCCCTTGGCTCTGGCTCCATTATATTCTTCAGTTGCTGATCACATACAAAATTAAAAATCATACAACTTTTACAAATAATAAATCACTCCTCAAATCTAAATACATATATAAAAAAATTAAACATCCACTTTTAAAGATATAAAATGTTAAACCATATATTTTTGTATACATGTAGCACTCATAATTCCTACCCACCCTGTGCATGCAATATTATAGTAAAATCGTGGCTATGACCTCCACTATCTACCTTCCATTGTACTCATTGAGGTTTCATTTCGAGAAAAAATACGAGGGATGAGGCTAATATTCAGACTCTCACTTGTCATGCTTATGAACGCAAGCCTACTTAGAATTGGCAACAACACGAAATTGGTGGATATCATTGTGACAACAATGGATATTATTGGACAGACGTTTGTATCAACCTATGTACACAGAAGTCCAATTTGAATGCATCTTAACACTTGCCATACACAATGCTATACACAGCATTAGCAACTATGTAGGAATTATGGGATGAATTAAAGCAAAGATTCAGCCACAGTCCCACAGAGAATAAAAGAAAAGAAACTTTCTTGCTTTCTATGGTAACATTTTGAAAATTTGCTTGGAAAAGATTTAGAGCTATATGCGAGGAGTTGCAGGTTCAAATCCCATGAAGGGTGGAATAGAATACTGCAACATGATCACTTTCCTCTTTGTTTCAGTTGCATTTTTAATAATATTTGAATTCTTCTAATGTAGATGATACTGCAAGGGCCAATGCATAGCTATCTTCTTTGTTTGTTGAACCCTCTTTTCAGTGGTTAAATTTAAAAAATGTAGTGCCTTTAATTCCCCCAAATCAATAACACAGAGTCCTTCCTACAAACGGTATTTGGCTTGTACACGCCCTGTTATGCCTAATTCTTCCATTTTCTTCTCTCATATTTACACCTAACCTCATTTTACAGCATAATCCAAATCCATGAAGGGCATCTTAAAACGACTATAAAATTTGTATACATCCTTGGATACATTACACTGGTTTCCAAAAGCAAAGAAAATTCCCAAAAAAAATACAGAACAAAAAAAAATTAATTGCAGAGAGTCAAACAAGGCGAAAGCAAATTGGAAATGAAAATGGGTATTGCTGACCTAGAGAGAAGAAACCTGCTACTTAAGTGATTCGGGAGCATCTCATAAATTTGTCAGGCTTAGGGTTTCCGTGTATTCATAATAATCTTCTTCATAACATTCTGGTCTATCTGCAAACACCACCACAGGTTCAAATCCACAACAAATCCAATTCAAAAAAATTGACAAGAAATGACAATATCGCCGCAGACAAAAAAATCCTTAACACGGAAAGATAAACAAAATCAACAAATAACACTTATCAAATCCCACGGATCAGAAACCCTAACTTTCTACTGCAACAGCAAAAAAAATCCATTGCCATTAAAATCTCATAATACTTTAGGGTCTCAATATACTTCATGTCAAATAGAGAAAGCCCTAAAACAAACACCCAACGAAACCAAAGAAAAACCTGAGAAAACAGTTATCCCGACAAAAATGAAAAACCTAACGGCACAAGCATTTGTCGGGGTCCGATTTTTTGCGTTCGGCGAATTCCGACGTCCTATGGTTTTCCAGAGCAAAAGTAGCACATACTTCCACACACACTTTGTCATTTTTCAATGCGGCTTCAAACACTAAATCAAGTTAATCAAAGGAAATTAAAGGAATGGTCATTTTTCTATAAAGGAAGGGTCATAGTAGCTCACTTGATTCAACTATAGTGTGATTGTTTCTAAAAATGAGAAAAATGAGACTAGAGCATGCATTTAAATATAGAACACAATTGTGATTCTCTCATAATTTGATGTTAGAATATAAATGCTTAAAATGCATAGAATAAACTAACTAAAGTTTAGAAAATAACATTGTTAATATGTTCATTGTATTGGAATATCTACCTCTAGTGTATTGAGGTCAATCTTGACTAGGGAAAAAATTATCCTTTGAGGTGTAAATTTTATGTGGTAGATAATAAACATCTAAATCCTAGTTCAAATTGTGATATCTAGTATAAAAAGATGTGTAATTATGCCTTTCTTTAAAATTCTTTTAAGGAATCTATGGGACTACCATAGGTAGGTTATTCTATGTGAACTTCCTCATAGGAGTAGTTTTACAACCTCATGTGAATGTTGGATTATCTTTTCAAATTCCAACCAATTTAAGAAGTAATTTTCAAGGAGGCTTTGAGATTATGTTCAAGTAGAAAAGGTCTCTTGCAAAATCAAACAACACTTGCATAGAAAAAGAATATGCAAGATGAAAACAACTATCATATGTAACATGCAACTTGTAAAATATAAAAATATCCGTGCATATAAAGACAAGGATAAGGAAGTGGGAAGGTAGGAGTGAAACACATGTAGGACTCTATGGACAAGTGTTGGGAATCTTGGTGAGTCCACATGAGGTGATATAAAAAGTGAGATGTATCTATAAATGAGCTTAAGACTAGTGTGAATAGGAACCTCCTAGATAGGATTAAAGCTAAATAGTTTGCTAAGCTATTTTTACACTAACATACACCTCTATTATAACCATATCTAGCATCATTAAAGAATTGAATGCATAGATCACCAACATGAGGTGAAATAACATTTTCAACATGATTGTATCGTTAACATTCATTTGTTGAGAAGAGAGCATAATTCACAACATCATGCAATAAAGACTCATGTCAAAGATCATCATTAAATAAATAAACATCATGGGGATTCTCATTACATAATCCAAAAAAATAGGAGACAACATCATTATTATTTGGAGTAGCATTATGTTGCATGAATTACAAGCCATAGATGTGTCACTATAATTTAGGGCTAAAGCATTGAATAAAAAATAGTATGATATAGAAATATGAAATTTATTATCATCAAATATAAAAATATCATTAACATCAATAGGTCCATCAAAAATTTACACGAGTCATTAGTTACATCATAAGAATAAAGAAGATCATGATCATCTAGATACATCACTAGTAGTAGGAGTAGAAACATCATAAAGCATATACTAATTTAGCATAGTCAAATCATAGATAGGTGTTCCAAAATCAACAAGAACAACACTAGGATCTTGAAAAAAATATGTAGAAATTGAGATAAATAGAAAAAAATCCATTTATATAAGACAAGAAAAATCATGAGGGGTAGAAAGAATATGCTCTCTAGCTATAACAACATCACTTGAAGAAAAAATAGTAGACTACTCATAAAACATATCTTAAAAGGTAGATGCGTCTATAGGTATAAAAATTTGGCTATTATGATATATAGGAAGAAGAGACATGATCTCATCACTATGGACTAAAGAATTGCATTGAAAGTTAAAACATCAAAGTGTGTGAGAATTACTATCACTAGTAAAAAGATGTATAATCAAGGTGAATCTCATAGCTATGAGATAATTCTATGAAGAAGGAAAATCACATACATGATAAAATAACATTATTATAAGAAATACACAACCATTCAAAATATAGAAAGAAATGAGAGCATAAAGGATGGAAGTATTTGATGCAATAAACATAAGAACACATCAAAATTATTAATACAAAAATGAATACTTTACCTAAAGGTAAGGGTCCATGAGAATTATGAAAAATGATCTAACAATGAAGCAAAATTACTATGGAGGGTACATATATTAAATAGATAGTAAACAATGGAATTCCAAACTCTAATAAAAAAATATGAACAATGAAACACAACAAAGGTGAATCCAAATCACAACTATCTATAAAAGAAGAGGTATACAATGACATATATTAAATTTGAAACTATAATATGCAAACATAATCATAAGACCAAAACCCTAGCATGTGTAAGATAAATCCCGCAAAGAAAATTCACCATCATATAAAGAAATGAACACAAATTCATCTACTAAAATTAGGTTTAGTGTATATAAAAATAATACAATTTGATTAACTTGATTTAGTGTTTAGACTCATATTATTGTAACACTGTTAAATACAAGTCCAAAAACCTTATTCATATTCTTCTAAGAATATTGTGTGATACTTTTAATTAAATTTTATCTTTTATAATCTACAATGATAAAAAAACAATAGAAACAATTCTAGATCCATTGTTCCTTGTTATGTTTAACAAGTACATGGTTTCTAAGATTAAATGAGGTCATAAGGCTAGGTTTGAGTTTGTTAAATTTGACAATAATTAAATTTAAGATGAAATTAGGAGATTTTTTTTTTTTTTTTTTTTAAGTATAAGATATAGATTTGTCTTATATAAAATTTGATTTAAAAATAAAAGATAAATCCTTAAAGTAAAAATGATATTACATAATAACAAATTGAAAACATTATGATATAGTATGTTTGAAATTGAATCTAAATAATAATAATATATAAATAATAAAATATATTATAGTTAAAATCTAAGTAAATATTTTTAAATGTTAAATTGAATACTCCTACTAATGAGGAAGCTACAACCACATCCGCTTATCAACTATAACTAATATGAAAAAACAAAATAGATGGATCAAAGAATGGGAAGGAACAACATTTCAAAAAAGATGTTTTCCATCAAAGTTGTGTATTCAATATTAGAATATGCAATAAGTCATTCAATTAACTATTTAATAAATCAATTTGTCACATATAAATCTAATAGACACCTCTAAAAATATATGTTTAATCTATTTTATATAGATTTTTAAAAAATATATATATATATATATATATATATATATATATATATATATATATATATATATATATATATATATAACTATATTATTATTATGTTAGTTACTTATCTTCAATTCCTAACTCTAACTAAGTTAGAACTAAGATTATAATTAATTTTTCACTTAAAAAAATTATACTAAATTAATATAATTTATCTTAAAAATAATATATAATAATTTTAAAATTTAAAGGAATTTATTTAATATTTAATTTTAAAATTTAAAATAAAAATATTATTTCATAAACTTATATTTTATACTTTTAAATAAATATAAAATAAAAATAAAAATAAACATCAAATATAAATATAAAAAATAAAAATAATATATTACAATTTATAGAAATAAAATTTTACCTTCAAATATATCTTCTCCACTACATACAATTTTTACCTTTTCATATAAAAAAATATTATGAAAACTTAATGAATACTTCTTTGTAATCATTGGGCCATTATGGAATTAATCACAAAGAGAGAAGTGGGGATAAAAAATGTTTTAAAAAGAAAGTTTCATGTATTGATTCTCATGGTGTAACAAAATAAAGCGAATGACAAAAGCGGAAAAAGAAATAAAGCTTTTGACGGGTCAGAACTTTAGTGTAATGCTGACACTTAAGCCCAGCAAAATCCTAACCATTTGTTCATTATAGCTTACAGAAGTTGGAAATTAGGAATACCTTTATGTTGTCATGAATATGCAGAATGTGGCAGCGCAGACAAGGCATCAAAGAAATGTGTTCTCATAGCATGCCATGATAGAAGATTATTCACAAAATCAATTTTTTTTAAATGGTTTTAGAAACTTTCAAGCAAATGCAATTGGCAGGTGTGAAGCCAGACTCTGCAACCTTCACCAGCATCCTCCTAGCATATGCCAAAACAGGAGCTTTGGAACAGGGTATGGACATCCATCAAAGTATAAATGACAGGGGAATTGGGTTAGATGTTGAAACTCCTTTGGTAGACATGAATGTAAAATGGATTTGTTGAAAAGGTTTCAGAAACTTTCAAGAGAATGCAATTGGCAGGTGTAAAGCCGGATTCCGCTACCTTTACCAGCATCCTCCCCGCCTGTGCCAAAAAGGGAGCTTTGGAACAGTATGGAATCCATCAAAGATGAAGGACAAAGGAATTTTGTCAGATGTTGTAGTTGCAACCACCCTTTACCCTGTTAACATGTATGCAAAATGTGGAAGCATAAACAAGATACGTGAACTATTTGACAGAATGCCTCAAAGAGGTGTCATCTCTTGGATGCCAAGATTGTAGGATATTCATAATGTGGAAGCGTCGATAATGCACATGGACTATTTAACAAAATGTCTCAACGAAATGTGTTCTCATGGAATGTCCTGATTGCAGATTATTCGCAAAATCGATGTTTTAAGAGGGCTTTCAAGCAAATGCAATTGGCAGGAGTAAAGCTAGCCTTTTCCAGCATCCTCCTAACATGAGTCACATGTATGAAAAATGGATTTGTTGAAAAGGCTTCAAAAACTTTCAAGAAAATGAAATTGGTAGGTGTAAAGCCAGACTCCGCAATCTTTTATTATTAAAGAGCTTTACATCTACCAATTTCATTTTCTTGAAAGTTTTTATTATCAAGGAGCTTTCGAACAGGGTATGGAATTCATCAAAGAATAAAGGACAGAAGAATTTTGCAGATGTTTTAGTTGCAACTATCCTGGAGACGTGTACAAAATGTGGAAGCATAGACAAGGCATGTGAACTGTTTGACAGAATGCCTCCAGGAGGTGTCATCTCATGGAATGCCATGATTGTAGGATATGCAGAATGTGGAAGCATAGACAAGGCATGTTAACTGTTTAACAGGATTCCTCAAAGAAATGTGATCTCATGGAATACCCTGATTGCAGATTATTCACAAAATCATTTTTTTGAAAAAGGCTTTAGAAATTGTCAAGAAAATGCAATTGACAAGTGTAAAGCCACACTCTACACCCTTTGCCAGCATCCTCCTAGTCTGTGCCAAAATGGGAGCCTTGAAACAGGGTATGGACATCCATCAAAGCATAAAGGATAGAGGAATTTTGTCAGATGTTGCAGTTGTAACTACTTTGGGAGACATGTATGTAAAATGTGGAAGCATAGACAACGGGAGTGAACTGTTTGACAAAATGCCTAAACAAAAAATTGTGGTTTCATGGAATGCCATGTTTGCAGGATATGCCCAAAATGGATTCGTTGACAAGGTTTCAAAAACCTTCAAGCAAAAGAAATTGGCAGTTGTAAAGGCAGCATCCTCCCAGCCTGTGCCAATATGAGAGCTTCGGAACAGGACATGGACATCCATCAAAGCATAATGGAGGGGGATTTTTGTCAGTTGGAAATGCTCAGGTAGACATGTATGGAAATGGTGGAAGCATGGACAAGGCAAGTGAACTATTTGACAAAATACCTCAAAGAAATGTGGTCTATTGGAATACAATGCTTGTGGCATATGTACAAACTGGATTTTGCAAGGATACTTTCAAAATACTTGAATTAATGAAGCACACTGGAACATATCCTAACATTATAAACTTCTCTTATGTTCTACGTGCATGCATCCATGCAGGTTTAGCTTTCCTTATGTTCTACGTGCATGCATCCATGCAGGTTTAGTGGATGAGGCCTGTACATCCTTCAATCACATAGGTAACCCTTATTCATTACACCTACATTGAACATTATCTGTGCATGTTTGACCTTCTTGCCTGTGCTGGCCATCTTGAGGACCCCCTAAACTTCATCATTAAGACGCCAGTTAAACCTCTGGTGGTTGTGTGGATTTGTTTTCTTGTTGACTGCAGATCACATATGAATAAAGGCTTAGGAGTATTCACAGCGACTCTACTTTTTGATTTGGATCCTAATAAAGATGTGACTTATGTTCTCTTAGACATCTATGCAGAAGTGGACAGTTGTGTGAGAAAATGGTAAGGAGATTGATTGATGAAAAATAAGGAATTAAAAAATCTCCGGACGTAGTTGATTTGAATGCCTTAAAATGATATGTGCAGGAGACACATCGCATCCACGCACAGTAGATCTATGCAAAATTGGAGAAATTGGCTTGGGAATTGAAAGCAAAGAAACTGTTATGAGATATAAAAACTACTTCCATCATTTTAAATAGGGAGAATGTTCTTGTGGAGATTATTGATGACACTAATCTAAAAAAAATAGGCACTGTGTGAAACCTACACTAATAATGAAAGGAAAAAGGTTTTATTTTCAGTTTCTAGAAAGTTTTTTTAGTTTTGTTTTTGTTTTGAGTATTTGGCGAATTAGACTGATTTTGGCTTCATAAAATTAGATAAATTGGGTGCAATGGAGATCAATACTCATATGCACTATTGAAGTATCTATAAAAGATTCATTCTATGAGTGTATGGATGTTTGATTTGATTGTTTTCATAAAGTATACATATTTATGAAATGAAAAATTGGAGGACAAGGTGGAGAAATTTAATGCCCCCTTTCTAATTATTTTCAATCGAAGGTAATATTAGCTCATTCTATATTTTCGGTGAGTTAAAGTATAAAAAAAAAAAAAAAATCAAAATTTTGATATTTAATTGTTGAAGATGATAAATCCTATAAAAATTAAGTTTGGAGGTTGTCTTTTGCTTGTTAAATTGTTAACAAAGGAAAAAAAAATTAAGTGTCAACTGATTCTAATTTTTGCTAAATTCACTTCACTAAAAGTCCAACAAAGTTTGTAGGATCACCAGTTCATCAAAAGTGTGTGAAAGTGTCACAAGGTTTGCAAGATTGCTAGTTCACTGAAAGTGTAAACGTGTGACAAGGTTTACAAGTTAATTGGTTTGTTGAAAGGTTGACAGAGTTCACACGAGGCTAAATGTTCTAACAAAGAAGATATCAATGAGTTCATACATTCATGAACTCACCAAAAATGTGACAAGTTGGGAAAGGGCCAAAATCTCCATAAGAGGAGGTTGTGTCATGAAGAGGAGGTTGCCCCCCCATATGCAATCCTAAGATAACACATAAGGGATCCATGGTTTGGGGTCAATGTATGTCTTTGCTACAGTGATATGATCGAGCTTGGAACTATCATCATTCCCCAAATAACTCATGGAACAATGAGCACAAAGGAAGAATGATACATAGAGACTGAAAACAAAGGAGAAGCATTTTGGGTCAACATGGAAATGACCTAAATGTCTCAACACTTTGCGTCATACCCAAAAAGATAACACAAGACAAATGAAAAGATAATGGTTGCGACAGATAGAAGAATGAAGATACAAATAGAAGAATGTCATGACGGATTTGCTTCCTTTGTATCCTTGCACCAACTGATTGACAAAGGTCATCTAAAGTAGGCTCACAAACATAAAGACATGCCAAGTAGCACAATATGTGGGATCGGATTACACACATGCAATCACGCGAAACATTAATAGACATTAAGCTAGTATGACACATGTGGGCCAACCTAAAGCAATTCGTCTGCATCCCAATCTCAAATTCATCATATATCAAAGGCGGATGACTAGCTAAAGGGGAAACAACGAGTGTCGTACTAGGAAAAGGCTATCTAACCCCTTGGCCCCCCCCAATAGGTAGGACAAGGATGAGCCGAGATAGGTGATAAGAATGTGCTCCTTGCAATATAGAAATGATTGGCATGAAATGTAATACATGTAATAGCGAGTATGTTATGATTCTACAACTATCACATGGAAAGGAGAAAAGTGAACAATTGTTAATCTATTATACAATCAAGTTGCCTTGTAGGAGGATCAAATTCTTTCAATAGCATCTTTAAAGCATGACATTCATCGATAAGATGTCCAAGAGTTCTATGAAATGAACAGTAATTCATGTTTGTGACTTTTTCCTTTTTTGTTCGCTTAAATAGGTGGCAATGTAATCAATCCTAGATGGAGTAGTTGATCCATTTTTCGTTTAGTTTATGTTATAGTATGTAAAAATGGTAACTTCTTGAGCTTATAGGGCTTAGGTTTCTTACTTGATTGGGAAAATTGTTAAGGTGGAGGTGGAGGATCTAAGGTGACCCTATCATGCCCATGAGGCATTATTTGGTGTTGTGAAACAATTTTGTGAAAGAGAATACCTTTCCCATTAGAAGAGGTAGCAGGAGGAGGAGAATCTTGATATCCTAGTCCCTTGGTATCTTCTAATGGTTGTTGTTCTAGCAATTGATTGATTTCATGTTCATTAGTTATGTCACACCCTTGTTTGTTTAATATTTTAAAAACTTGACCATAACTCTCTTCTAAGTTGATAGGTGT
>VDFB02175379.1:0-27263 GCA_007258455.2 Sequoia sempervirens
ATAAATTCCTAAAAATTTCCAGACTGAAATAGGGGGTTAGTAGGAGATATGGGAAGTACAAAAAACCACCAAAAAAAGGCTCAAAATTTTAGTTTTTATAGGTCCTGAAGGACTCATTCTCCCAATACAAGGTTTTTAAAAATGAAGAATACAATTTTTGAGTGATTAGATTTTCTATCTATTCTAGGTCTCAGACTCTAACTTTTGTAAAAAAAATTTCCAAAATTTGATGTGTAAATGCAAGTGAAATTAATGACAAATGATGAACTATATGAAAATTTTTGAAATACAACTTTGATCCAATTTTTGAATGTGAATGATTGAATATGCACTAATATGCAAGTACTATGCAAAATTAGTATAACATTATGCTTTTTTTTTGAATTTTTATATTTAGAATGAATGCAAAATGCAAGTTTACACCTAAAATGTAATGCAACTTTAAGCCAAATTTAGAAACCCTAAATGCAATTAATTAAATTCAATCCTATATTTAGGGTTTGAATGCACTCCAAATTAGAAATTAGAATGTTTAGAAACTCAGGTTCACCAAAATGAAACATAGAAAAATAGGGTAGGGTTCAAAACATAGGGTTTTATCCTAAATTTGGAATCTTTCACCAAACTTAATACAATAAAAAGAAAGGGAAAAATGAGTGTAATGAACCCACCTATTCTTCTATTTCATTCAGGAAATGAGATCCCTCAAGTTAAAATCCACTTTCAACCTCTAGGTGAGTGAATTCTTTGAGGAATCTTGCAATTACCTTCATGTGTGTGAATGGGCTAAAAACACTTTTGGGAGACACACTAAAAATAGTAAATCAACTCAAAAATAAAATTTAAGACTAGATATGAGAAAATTAAACATAGAGATAATAGACACAATTTATTTCATGCAAATCAAAGGAGTGGAGGATACTTAAAATTGATCTCAAAAACTATCGCAAAGTGTCATGTTTTGGCATAAAGCATCTTGGGATAAATTTTGACAGAAATGACTAAACAGGGGTTTTGGGAGAAAGATTAAAAATACCAAATGCACTCATTCATGAAATGTAAATATTGGATATGATAGATTAAACTTAATACTAATAGAAATAGTTTAGTTCATGTAGATCCGATAAAGGGAAAATCTTGTGCACCTATTACAAAATGTTATTTCTATAAGCTATCTGAAGATTCATTTGCCCATTGGTGAATGGGTCCTTGTGGGGTTTTTTCAAAATTAATTTTTGGGTTCTTTGATCCTATGTATGCACTTCCAAATACATGGGTTTCATAGTCATACAGTCAGAAATAAATCCGGGATCTAAGCTTCCATGAGATGACAACAAAGGTGACAAAAATGCAACTTTGCAAATTTTCACTTTTCAGACCAACTTTTTTTCAACCTGCAAATTTGCAACACAGAAAAAGAGGGGGAAAATTTTTATTTTTGGGTGAATGGGGGTTTTCCTTGGTCAAACCTTGTTTTGGTAATTAAACCTTAAAAATAAATAAAATAGAATGAAAGGAATGATGAATGAACAAATCAATGTTGCAACTCACCAAACCCTTGATTAAACATTTAGAAATTTGAAATATTTATGTGGATCTTGCATGAAATGGCTTCAATGGATGTGGATCATGATACTTTAATCTTGCTTTGAATCTTTTACTTGAATGCTTGGATTAGATATTGAAACCTACATCACAATGTTAGCTCCAAAAACATGGATGATTGAACATAACTTTTACATGATGCTTGAGATCTTGAATGTTGCAACAAATGATGAAGAAATCTTCCCTTGAATGCTCTTGACAATAATCTTGGCTCTTGTTAAGTTCACCTCTTGCTAGATTTTTCCTTAGACTTGATTTGATCAAAATAATCTTGTATTTATAGATGTTCATCCTTAATTTATTGAAATTCAAATATCAAAAGCCAACATTGAATCATTGATTTGAAAACATTAAAATACCACCAAAAAAATCATTTAAATTAGGGTCCCAAGGTCTAGGGAGGATTCATTTTCCCATGGGCGAATGGGTCCTAGGTCCCTAAACCTAGGACACAAATTGCTTAATGTGTAGTGTTATGTTAAGGCATTAATGAATGTCAGGTTTCCTCTTCAAAAAATATAATGAAATAGGCTTGGAAAATGAATTAAAGATAAAATTAAGGTAAATTAAGCTCAATTAATTAAGAGAGCCCTAAATAAGTGTGAAAGTGTAAATAAATACATTTTACAACACTAAAATAAGGCACAATTAAGTCCAATTTAATTAAGAGGGACCAAATAAGTGTGAAATTGTAAAGAGATACATATTACAACACTAAATTAAGGAATTTTTAAGTTCATTTTAATTTAGAGGGCCCAAACAAGTGAGAAAATGTAAAGGATGCATTTTTCTACACTACAATTAATACAAAATAATGTATCTCTTTGGGTGTGGAGTTTTTCCCACAAGGGTTTCTCCATGTACATCTTGTGTTGCTTGTGATTCTTAAGGTATTGCTGATTTTATTTCATTGTCATAATTGCATAATCATATATCATAATATTTGTAATCTTGAATACATATTTTCAAATTTACAACCAAACATTTAAGTTTATATTGCTGCAAGTTTCACCTTGATTTCCAAGATTTGGTAACAAAGATAATAGTTTTGTTGAGAGAGGGACACCTTTCTCTTAATTTTTGAAGGTTTTTTGGTTGTAGCAAGAGTTTATGCATTTTGGGTTTTGTAGAGTTGTGAAGAATATTGAAAAACATGGCTTCTACCTCCCATGTAGATATTGATAAATTCAATGGCACTATTTATAAGATATGTAAGTTGAAGGTGGAGGATCTCCTTGAAGAGAGAGATCACTAGTTTCTAATTTCAAATCAAAAGAAACTAGAATCAAAATCTGATTAAGATTGGAAGAAAATGGATAAGAAGGCACACAGAACTATTCAGTTGTGTCATGCATATTATGTCCTTCAAAACGTTTCAGAAAAATCTACCACATACAAGTTGAGGAGGAAAATAGGTGAAATTTACAAAGCTAAGTCTAACAAATAAATTGCATCTCACAAGGCATTTGTATTATTTGAAAATGAAGGATGGTGATTCTATTGCAAATCATTTCAATGATTTTAATATGATTATAATTTGGATTGCATTTGTAGATGTTAAGATAGAAGAAGAAGATAAATGTATTTTTTTATTTGTTTTTTATTTAAACCTTGAGAAAATATAATTGTTGGCATAATTTTTGTTGGTACAAAATTGAAGATGGATAGTATCATTTCTATACTTCTTTTAGAAGAGATGAGAAGAAATTCCATGAATGTGGGCTCCCAAGATATCTTGCATGTGCAAGGAAGGTCCAAAGAAAAAGGTGGGCCTAAAGGGGATAAAAAGAGAGACAAATCTAAAGGGAATTCTAAAACCCCTAAGAAGAGCATAGTAAAGTGTTGGAATTGTGGTAAGAGAGGGAATGTAAAGGAGTGAAAAAACAAGAAAAAGAGTTCAAATACCTCCACAAAAATTCCTCAAAAGATGGTGATGTTGATGCTTTATTTATTTCTGCTAAAACTATTAGTGATAATGCTTGCCTTATTGATTTAGGTTACTCCTACCATATGACTCCTCACACGGAGTGATTTACTTCATATTCAACTTATGATGGGGGGAAAGTTTTCCTTGGTGATAACAACAAAAACAATATTGTTGGTAAGGGAAAGGTAAGTTTTTGTTTTAGTAATGAAAGGGTTAAAAGCTTTAATAATGTTTTATATATTTCAATACCTCCAAGAAATTTACTTTTAGTATCCAAATTGAATTATTTTGGAATGCATGTGACATTTGACAAGTCTAGTTGCAGGTTGGTAAGAGTGAGTTTGATGATTTCTAAAGGATCTCAGATTATGACTCTATTTAGGCTTAATATGTCCACTTTTTGTAACTATGCCAATGTAGTTGACATTGAAAATGCATGTATGTTGTGGCACCATAGATTGGTTACATAAGTGAAAAGAGTCTTAAGACTATTTTGAATAAAAATTTGGTTGAAGGTATTTCTGAATATTTTGTTGGCAAAAATGATTTTTGTGAGTATTGTGTGTTTGGTAAATAGAATAGATCATCATTTCCTAATGGAAATTTAATAAAGCTAAGAGATTATTAGGCATTGTTCATTCAGATTTTTTTGGACTAATGGATATTCACCCTTTTAAAAAATATTATTATTATGTTGCTTTTATTGATGATGTCTTAAGATATACCTAGATTTATTTTATGCATGCAAAATTTGATGTTTTCACTAAGTTTAAGGAATTTAAAGCCTTAGTTGAGAAGAAAATAGATTATATGATAATTAATATTGTTATAGTGAATTTGATGAGTTCTACAAGCATGTAGGTATTTTTCAAAAAAATACTACTCATTATACACCCCAATAAAATGGGGTAGCAAAAAGAATGAACCAAATCTTGATGGAAAGAGCTAGGAGCATGTTTATTGTTACTAAGCTTGATAGATTCTTTTGGGTAGTAGATGTAAGTACTACATGTTATTTGATTAATGTATCTCCATGTTTAGCTCTTGTTGATAAACCTCCTTATGAAGTGTGGATAGGTAGAAAGCCTTTTTCAACATTTAAGGGTCTTTGGTTGTGAGGATTTTATTCATGTGACTCAAAAGAAGCATTCTAAATTGGATCCAAAAGAAGAGATGCATTTTTTTTGTTATAATGAGAATGTAAAAGGTTACAAGCTTTAGAATCTACTAACTTGTAAAATGGTGTTCTCAAGAGATGTGATTTTTAGGGAGCTTCTAGTTATAGTATTCTTCTTGTTGTCATAAATTTCTCTATTTTACATGTTCTTAGCATCCTACCATTTTCATTTAAACTGTCAGATTAAGGTTCATGCATCGTCAACATGCCTTATGTGTTTTGTGTTGGCAAGAGACACTGTAAAAAAATTCTGGTGTTGTCATTGATGGAAATCCTAGTCAATGATTGGATCTGCACATCATCATTTTCTCCTATCGGCAGACCAATTGAGGATAGTCAAGGAAGAACATAGCATTTGGCAGTTCTGTGTTCATCAACTCACATACAAATTTTTTGTCGTTATTTTGAGCTATCGATCTTATGGGAGGTTAATCAATGTATGTCTTGTGTTGTCCAAAAATCAGTGTCTCACATCAATTTGTTTGCAAGTTTGGACATCCAGTTGGATATCTTTTTGTTCATCAGTGTTTTGTGGCTGACACAGCTAATATTAAGTGTCATAGATATTCGAGGAGTGTTTACTCAAAAAATTTGTGTTTGATCATCTTGATTTGGGTCCAAGCTAAGTTGTGACCAACCATTGTGGGTGCGCATTGAATATTATTCATTATTTGAGCTAGCAATTGTAAATATTCTTAAGTTTTATTGGAGCCAACAAGTTGCGATTAAATTCTTGGTTGCAGATATATATAAATGATCAATTATATCATTTTTTGTGTGAGTACAGTGTGTCAATGTGTATTACGAATATCAAAAGGGTGATTGAGTGATTTATACATAGTTTCACTTGTGCATTTAAGATTTTGTGATGCGAGTAAGAGCAGAGCAAAGCAGAAGTGTAGAATCAGTCAAAAGCATAGAAGATCGACTACTAATCCTAGCCGGAACTGTAATCAAGCATTTGTAGATGCTACTCTCTCAGTTCATTCTCTTGGATCTAATCCAAATATTTGTAAGCTAGTGTGCCTTTCTATTTTTAGCAGTGAGCCTAAATGTAAGTGCATTCCCATATTGTAAACTTATTTTGCGTATACTCAGATCATATTGTAGATTTGCCATCCACCATGGTTTTTCCCCTAACAGGGTTTCCATGTAAAAATCCTTATGTTATGGTGTTGTGGTTGTTTTCTTTCTATTTTTGTATATTTCTCTTGGTTGAATTTTTTAAGTGGGTTAAAGATCAGAATAATAAATTTATTTTTTGATGAACACTAATTCACCCCCCCTCTTAGTGTTGCTTGTTTCCAACAATTGGTATCATAGCTAGTTCCTCAAAAGAAGTCTAACAACTTGGGGAGATCTTGGAATGTATTTTCAATGGATACAAGTAGTCTTCAAGAATAAATTTTGGTGGCCCTAGATGATCTTGACCAGTCAAAATCTAAGAATTGGGAATTGTAGGAAAATATTGAGAATGCAAAGAAATTCATTCAGTCATTGAAAGAAAAAATTAATGAAAAAAGGGAGAAAAGAAAGGAATTGTGTGATCAGCTTAAGAGTAGAAGAATAGAAGCATAGAAGATGAACAGAAGCGAGGTGTGCCTTGAAGGGAGAAAACAAAGAATGTGAGAATTTTTTGAAAGAAAATGTTACTTATGAAGCATGAGATGGAATCTTCATGATAAGAAAATATTAAGGGAGATTGAAGATAGAAAGAAGAATGAAAATCTTGATCAATCCTTGAAAGAAAAATCTAAACAATGAATCTGATTGGATAATGAATTGGAACAATCTAAAAACAATGAGGAAGTGCTTGAAAAACAACTTGATGATCTCATAAATGAACTTACTGTTGCAAATGAGTATAGGGAGAAATTCCTTAAACCACGATAAAGCGATGAGGCGATTAAAAGGTGGTGCGACAAGCGGGGTCTTAGGTATGAAAAGGAAAGTTCAAATCTAGACAAAGGAATTCTAAGATAAGAAGTCCGAACAAGAAGTATGAATGGAGCTAGAATCAGGTAAAGATAACAAATGTAAAGATTAATGGTTACTATTTTTCTTGAAATAAATTGGGTTATATGGCCTCTTTCGATTAATGGCGGGATAAAATCCAAGAGGACCATCATTCTTAGTTCAATGCTTTAATTGTAATAAGTTTGGTCATAAGTCAAATGAATGCAGAAATGTGATGAAAAACTTTCATAGAGATTTCAGATGCTATGCATGAAATAGACTTGGAAATATTTCTAACCAATGCAGATCAAGGAAAACTCAGTGGAATAGTAGGTCTAGACAAAGAAAAATTTTGCAGAGTGCTGGCTGCAACAAATTTGGCCACACTACTAGATTACGTTGGAGTAGAGGAGTGCGGTAAAAACATGCAATAGGGCGTTAAGGGAAAAGGTAAAGTCACTATTGATCTGATCAGGAGGAAAATGAAAAAGAAATGGGTGAAGAAGGATCCCTTTGTTAAAGGAAATGTGCCAACACTAGCATCTGCTTCTGGTAATTCCTTTGGGAATTAATTTTAGGCCTTTGGCCTAGGGGGAACCATCAAGAAAATCACTTAACCCCCTACTAGTATCTGACACCAGAATGTGGAAAAGTCTAGTAAGTGCATAGATTCCTTTCAGATGTTGCTCAACCAATTGGAGAAATTATTTTACAGTATTGGAGATCCATAGAGGAATTATCTGTCTTAGTGCATGGAAATAGAGTAACCATATGAATTAGGGTAAAAAAATTTATTGTGACAAAAAGGGTTAGTTGTGTGAATGATAAAAAGTCATTTTTATCTTTCATTTGTCACTTTGTATTTTGGAGAAAAAATGTTTGGAGAGCCCTCGAGCAAACTTTGCTCAATTGTGGCAAGATTCAAGTGTGAATAAGATTCAACAATCTAAACTCCAATCTGACGAAAAGGTAATTATTAGAAAAACTTGTGAATTTGTTATTTTATGAAAATGGCCACTCCATTGGTAGTTGAAGTCAAGGATAGACCCTGTCCAAAGTTCAAGTGGCATCCTTATAAGTTTGTTGAGACTGAGCCCTTAGGTACATTTTTTTTTGTACTGTATGTAGTCTTGCACACTGAAGACATTAGGGATTACATACATGCCAATACTGAAGATTTAGGAAGCTCACAAATGCTGAATTTGTATTCCAACCATATAATTGGAGAGGATTTCACTATTAATTTGGAATACAAAACCCTAGAAGAGAAGAATTTCACACAGTTTGTGAAATTTCCCATATTTGAGGGAAGCGAATAGCTGTGATATATTTTAATCTGAGTTCATGTTGAGTTCATGTGGTTGAATATACATTTTAAGATTATGAAAGAGGCTATAAGCACTGTCATAGGTCTAAATTCCTTTGATGGACTACCAATCTTGAAATCTATAAAAAATCATAAGGTTACCAATGTAACAGGTGCTCAATTTGATAGAAGGGCAATGACAATCGATGATATTGTTGAAGTGGATGTGAAATTTGCATTGATGGTCATTGGATTCAAGTTCTACCACTCCATCCAGGATAATTCAGTATCTGGTATGGCCATTTATGTAGCCTATCAGATGGTAAAAGAAAATGCAGATTATGACTTTTGTGAGCTGCTTAGAAGTCAGCTGATGGAGAATCTAAGTAAGAATAAGAAAGAAAAAATAACTCTTTAAATATGGTAAATTTTTGTTGTGTCTATTCTTTTATTTCATGAGTGAGGTTCCAGGTGTTTGGAAAGTTCATTGGTAAAGTAATCAGCCTATAGCTATTCAAATAAGAGATATTGCTTGGAATTGGTGATCGTCAGACCATAAATACTGCCCTTTGGGGGTACTTCAAAACAATTCAGAATACGATGCATGCAAGAGAAAGAATTCCTACTTAATTGTAGATAGGTACAAAGATGCAATTTGTTTCATGGTGGATATTGATCAATGCCATATGGAAGCCGCTAATCTTAGGACAATATGGATTATGCCTATGGGATATGAAGTCAGGGAGAACATCTTGAATATGTATGCAAAACATTTTTTGAGCACACCTTTGGATCCAACAGAAGAAAGGTTTGGAACTTATGTAGAAAAGAACATGCAAGTCCATGATAAATTACAGAAACCAAGGATAGTCAGAAGAGTAAGGAAAGAAGTGGAAGTATTTGCAAAAAAATTTGGTATATTTGTAGAAGTGTTGAAAGAAGCCAAAAGGAAGAGAGATGAAGCTAAAGTAGGAAAACATTTAGAAAGAACTGAATCTGCTAGTCTGGCAGGATCCTCTGCCCAAACTAGATCAACAAGGAGTCCCCCATCCACTCCTATAGCCAAGCCAGTTCCTATGCAAACTCAAGACAAGGCTTCTGGTAGGAGGAAGAAGAATAAGAGCACAAGAACCTATGAAGCCATCTCAAAATATGAGGAGATTGAGTTAGATGAAGTTGTGAAAGAAATGACGAGGAAATATTCCCATGAGGAAGAAAAGGAAAATAAGAAGGAAAAAACTGATATACTAGGTATGACAGTTGAAGAAGTTGAGAATTTTGTTGTCAAGGATGGAAATCTCAAGCCCCTCTATGAATGGTATGAAATGTTTGATGAACTAGGTCAAAGAATTCTTGAAGAGGAAAGAATAAAAACATCTGAATATTTTCAACAAAGTTCTTGCTGAAATTATGTCTGGTTTACCTAAGAGTTTGTATGATGTTTTGGAGTCGAGAAGAGTAAATGCTAGAACAGAAGAGGAGCATATGAGAGAGAATTCTTGTAGACTTGTGTTTGGAAATGTCTATTGAGGAGATGAATTCACTCCTAGACAAAGCCAAGAAGGAATTCAAAATCAAAATAAGGGTGAACAAACTTATGATCGGTGAAATTGGTATTGTTGCTTGAAACCAAGAAAATCCTAGAATTTTTTGTC
Organism: Sequoia sempervirens; assembly: GCA_007258455.2. NCBI lineage: Eukaryota > Viridiplantae > Streptophyta > Pinopsida > Cupressales > Cupressaceae > Sequoia > Sequoia sempervirens. Next base: position 9,627 of record VDFB02175379.1, read on the forward strand.
AAGAAACAAGATCAATGTTGATGATAATTCAGAAGCACCTATGGAGATTGAAGTTCCTAAGGTTGTATTTACTAAAGAAAAGGAGGTACCAAATAAAGAAGTTGAAGCTCCTAAAGTCAATCAAGAAATAGTTTTTTAGGAACCAAAAGTTGAAGAAGAAGAAAAGGTTCAGGTTAAGGAAATCCTAGTGGAAGTAAGAGACACTATCCAAGCAGTGAAGAAATCTTTGGTGGAACAATAGGAAGAATTTAATCCTGAATTGGTTGAAGATCTGATCAATCTATCCACCTTGTCTCCAATTCAGATAATGGTCACATCATTTGCATAAGATAAGTCCAGTGAGAAGATTCTAAAGTCTCACATTGAGGACAATGAATTATTAAGTCTTGCATTTGTAGTTCTAGAGAAAATTATGCCAACTCATGCTAAGGATCCATCTAGTTCCTCTTTCAGTGAACTGAAGAAGCTCATAAATTCTGTAAGTACTCATTTTGAGTCTCTTGAAAATTAGCCATGGTCAAAGTACAAAAGGAGTTTGATGGAAAAATATTTAGTTGGTTGAAAGAAGTGATTACTAAGGATAAAACTTTGTTAGCCACCTATATGAAGAATATTCAAGATTCTATATCTAACAGTGGAAAGTCCTACAAGTCATGTTTATTTTCGTCCAAATTCATTGAAGTCAATGATAAGAAGGTGAAGGATCTTGAAAAACAATTGGCTACCATTTTTTATGCTTTTGATCAGATAGTTGGTGATGTTGGTAAGCAAGAAGGTCAAGTAACATCTCTACTTGACAAAATAAGGAGATTGAAGCATGAAAATGATAGGATTGTAGGAAGATCATGTGAACTCAGAGGACTAATTGGTCCAAAGATTTAAATAATGTTGAATGCATTAAAGGAAGCCAAAGATGCTATGGCAGTTAGTGACCCAATGAATCTTGAGACTGCAGAAGCTCAATCTTATTTAGTTTTTGGTCACATAACAATTTAGGAGATTTTCAAAAGGGTTTGGGACACAAATTTGAGCGTGTTGAAGAGATACTTTGCAAATATTTTCAAATTTGTGTAAATAGCAAGTTCATGCCTATACAGTTTTGAAATTTTGTTCCCCTAGTTTTTCCATTGATGTCAAAGGGGGATAGTTGTACAGTGAAAAATGTATATTCATCTTAGGGTGAGTTGCATTTCTAAGCTGAGATTGAAGATTATTTTTGAAGTTTTGAAGCAGTAGTGTAATTCATGTTGGTACTGATCTGACACTTAGTCATTTTTCACTAAGTGTTGTCATCAATGCCAAATGGGGAGATTGTTGGCAAGACACACTGCAAACATTTTCTGGTGTTGTCATTTATGGAAACCCTAGTCAGTGATTTGATCTGCATGTCATCATTTTCTCCTATCGATAGACAAATTAAGGACAGTCAAGGAAGAATAGAGCATCTGGTAGTTCTATGTTCATCGATTCACATACATATTTTATGTCATTATTTTGAGTTTTGGATCTTATGGGAGGTAAATCAATGTATGTCTTGTGTTGTCCGAAAATCTAAGTGCCTCGTATCAAGTTGTATGCAAGTTTGGAGATTTGGTTGGATATCTTTTTGTTCATCAGTGTTTTGTGGCCGACCCAGTTGATATTAAGTGTCGCAGATATTTAAGGAGTGTTTAATTAAAAAAAAAATATGTTTGATCATCTTGATTTGGGTCTGATCTAATTTGTGACCGACCATTGTGGGTGCGCATTGAATATTATTCATGATTTGAGCCGACAGTTGTAAATATTCTTAAGTTTTATTGGAGCCAATAGATTGCGATTAAATTCTTGATTGCATATATATATAAATGATCAATTATATCATTTTTGTGTGTGAGTAAGGTGTGTCTATGTGCATTGCAAATATGAGAAGGGTGATTGAGTGATTTATGCACAGTTTCACTTGTGCATTAAATATTTTGTGATGTGAGTAAGAGCATAGCAGAGCAGAAGTGCAAAATCAGTCAGAAGGACAAAAGATTGACTACTGAGCCTAACAGAACTATAATCAAGCATTTGTAGATGCTACTCTCTCATTTTATTCTCTTGGATCTAATCCAAATCATTCTAAGGTAGTGTTCCTTTCTATTTTGAGCAATGAGCTTGAATGCAAGTGCATTCCCATATTGTAAACTTCTTTTGAGTATACTTGAATCATATTGTGGATTGGCCATCCACCATGTTTTTCCCCTAACAAGGTTTCCACGTAAAAATCCTTGTGTTATGGTGTTGTGGTTGTTTTCTTTCTATTTCTGCATATTTCTCTTGGTTGAATGTTTTAAGTGGGTTAAAGATCATAATAATAAATTTAATTTTTGCAGAACACTGATTCACCCCCCTCTTAGTGTTGCTTGTTTCCAACATTTTGGACTATGAACTCTATTCTCTTCCCATACAAGATGCCAGTGTGTCCCTAAGACAAAAGTGTAGTACACTATCATTTTTTTCACACTCTAATTTCCTTTGGCCAAGAGCCAATTGGTTAGTGGTCTAAGAAATTTTTGGTTTGTTCAACTGACTCTCGAAATCCTCCATTCCTAAAAGCATAAGATAGAGTCTAGTTTATCCTCCATTTTCTACCCCATTTTTATACCTTTGTCATTAAGATGACCGAGGGAAATTCACTCCCTTTAGATCCTATTTCTCTTGGGACTTGGGAGTAGCAAATACCCTACTTCACATTTTGGTGAACCTAATGTGAACCTTCCATCTCCCTCTCTTTCATTCAATAATTATTCTTCTTTGGCATCTAGGACATGTTGCAGATAGTGTGTTGTGAGGATTTTATGAGCTTTATGATCCAATCTATGAGCTTTGGACATGTTGTAAGAAGAATTATTTAAAATATTAGAATGGCATCTAGAAGGTGTAGTCCCCCTCAAATCAGTGCTACTTTCAAAGAAATTGTTTTAGGAATTTCTACTATTTTCTCCTCTCCCTTTGGTGAGGTAGTAACTCATGTCCCTATCCCTTACCTCACCCTATGTCTCTTTTATGGAGGATGATGTTTCTCTCAAGGTTCCTACAGATAAAATATATTCCCTAGATGTGAGACTTGAGGAGCTTGAGAGTTTCATGGCACAAGATGATAACTTTTCCCAAGCCTCTCCTATCATTAAGGAATTAAGAGCTATGTTGGGTGAGGATTAGAGAGGCATAGAGCTTCTTTGTGGATAGTAGACATTTTAGATACTCATGTCCCCACATACACCTCTAACTTTTTTGTCTCTCAAGATTGTGGCTTGAAGATTACTGGAAAAAAGTTGAATGTCTTGACATGGGACCCACTACTAATACTAACTCTATACCTAAGTAGAGTAATAAAATTAATAGAAATAAGGTTCCTTTGGGCTTCATCTACTCTACACTTGAGACTCAGAGAGTCCCTCATTTTGGCTCTAGTGTTGATGCCTCAATAGGTACCAGTGCTAAGGGCTCTACCAGTGCGGGTGTTGGTGGTCCTTCTAGAGTTCCCTATGGTCATACCTCATCTATTGATCCATTGTTCAATTCTTTGCTATAAAACATGGGGTGCATGTAGAATCAGTTGGAAATTTTGACCAATTCTTCTTCCCAACCTATGTTCCAACCTTTCCATCATCATAGTCCTCTTTCCACTTCCATTATAAATACTCCTATGCCTTAGGGGGTGGAGATCCCTAAGTTCAAAAATTATAATGTTCATGGGACCCATGGATCCATGTTTTATCCTTCAATACACTATGTAATGATTTCTTTCATAACGATGCTTTGTTGGCCAAGATATTCCCACATTCTCTCAAGGACAATGCCTTGGAATGGTATTGTGCTTTACCTAAAAATTATATTTTATCTTTTGACTAGCTATTCATGTTGGAAGGAGACACTGCAAATGTTTTTTGGTGTTGTCATTGATGGCAACCCTAGTCAGTAAGTCAATCCGCATGTCATCATTTAGTTATACCAATAGGCAAATCGAAGTCAGTCAAGTTAGAATTGAGCATCTGGCAATTTTGTGTTCTTCAATTCACATGAAATTTTTTGTTAGTATTTTGAGTTTTGGATCTTAGGGAAGATTGTTTTGTGTATTATCTTTGTTATCTCTGAATCTTAGTGCCTCGTATCAATTTGTGTGCAAGTTAGAAGATCCGGTTGGTTAATTTTTTGTTCATCAGTGCATGAAGGACAACTAAGTCAATATAATGTATTGTGGATATTTGAGGAGTAATTATTTAAGTGTTTTTGTGTTTGAGCATTTTGATTTGGGTCCTAACTATGTTGTGGCTGACTTTGGTGGATGCACATTGAATATTATTCATGATTTCAGCCGACAGTTTGTAAATATTTTTATGTTTTGTTGAAGCCAAAATGTTGTGATTAAATCTTTAGTTGTGGATATATATAAGTGATTGATTCTATCATTTCAATGTATGTTCGATGTATGTTGATGTATGTTGCGAATATCAGAAGGATTGAAGAGCGATTATGCACAGTTTCACTTGTGCAGAAGAGGATTTTGTGAAGGGAATTGAAGCTGAACAAAGCATATGTGTAGAATTAGACAAAAGGTCTAGAAATCATTGATGAGCCTAACCAGAACTATAATCAGGCATATGTAGATGCTACTATCTCAGTTCAACTCTTTTGGATGTAATCCAAATCTTTTGTAAGGCAGTGAGCCTTTCTATTTTTGAGCACTGAGAGCTAGGCAGTGTGCCTAAATGCAAGTGCATTCCAATTTTGTAAACTTTCCTTTTGATTATACTTAGACAATATTGTGGATTGACCTCCACTGTGGTTTTTCCCCTAACATGGTTTCCACATAAAAAAATTCTTGTGTTATGGTGTTTTGGTTATTTGTCTTATGTTCATGCATCTTTATTTTGGTTGAATGTTATCAGTACTTTAAGGATCATATCAATAAAGTTAAAAATTGTAGAACACTGATTCACCCCCCTCTCAGTGTTACTTGTTTCCAAAAATTGTTATCAAAGCCCAGTTCCTCGAAATAAGTTTAACATCTTGGGAAAGATCTTGGAAAGCGTTTCAATGGATTCATGTAGTCTTCAACAACAACTTTTGGTGGCCCTAGATAATCTTCATCAGTCCAAATCTGAAGTCAGTGAATTGCAAGAAAATATCTCAAATGTTGAAAAATTCATTGAGTCATTGAAAGAAAAAATCAATAAATCCAAGGAGAAGAGAAGGGAACTCTGTGGTAAGTTCAAGCAAGAAGACAGTAAACGCATTGTAGATGAACAACTGAGTCAAACCCTCAAGGAAAAGATAAAATAACGTGAAAAGTTTGCTAGAGATAATGCACTCCTAAAGCATGAGATGGAATCTATTATGATGAGGATGACCAAGGATATTGAAGACAAAAAGAAGAATGAAGAGAAGCTTTCCCGGTCCTTGAAAGAGAAATTTGAAGAATGCAGCTGAATTACTAATGGATTCAATCAATTAGAGCTTGAATTGGAACAATCCAGACATAATGAAGAAGAGCTGGAAAAGAAAATTGATGATCTCAAAGATGAACTTGCTACTACAAATGAATTCAAGGAGAAGCTCAAGATTAGTTCAACCAAGCTTGATGAACTGATTAAAATTCAGAGGACTGAAGGTGACAAGCGAGGTATTGGATATCAGGAAGGAGAAAGTTCTAGATCTGGACAAAGGAATTTTGAACAAAGGAGATTTAGGAAAGAAAATCAAATGAATGAATCTGGAAGGTATCTAGTAAGACAACCTAATGCTCAAAGATTCAATGGTCGCTCTATTTTTTGCAATAAATTTGGTCATATGGTGGCACAATGTAGGAGCAAAATGAATCCAAGTGGTCCAACATTCTCAGGTCAGTGCTATAATTGTAATAAGTATGGTCATAAGTCAAATGAATGCAAAAATATGATGAAATAAATTTTATAGAGATGTCAGATGTTACACATGCAATAGATTTGGCCATTAAGCAACTAGTTTAGATCAAGAGACCAATCAAACAACTCGTCCGACACAAAATGTGGTGTAAGCATAATTGCAACAAACTCACCATATTGCTGATTTTGCATGATGAAAAGGAAAAAGAAAAGTCACTACAGATGAGATCAAGAAGAAAAAAAGAAGACATGGGTGAAGAAGAGTCCATCTATTGCAGGAAATGAGCCACACTGTAACCTGCCAGTAATTCCTCCAAGAATTAGTTTTAGGCCTTTGGCCTAGGGGAGCTTATCAAGAAAATCCTTTAACCCTTATCGTAATTGACACTAGGATGTGGATGAGTGCAGTGATTGCATTGATGATCTACATATGCTTTTGAAATAGTTGGAGAGTGTATTATGCAGAGTTCAAGGTCTGCAGAAGAGTTATCTTTCACAGTGTATAGAAACAGGGTATCTCGATGAGTTAGGGTAAAAGCATTTATTGTGAAAAAAGGGTTAGGTGTGGGAATGATAAAAGGTCATTTCTATTTTTCATTTGTCACTTTTCACTTTAAGAAGAAGCTTGGAGAGATCTGAAGAGCACTTTGGAAAATTTTGGTGAAGATTCAACTGTGAAGGCAATTTAGTGATGAAACCCTATTCCAGTGAAAAGGTATTTTATCGGCAAAAATTGTGAACTTGTGAATTTGCAAAAATGGCTACTCCATTGGTAGTTGATGTCAAGGATAGACCCCATCCTAAATTCAAGTGGCATCCTTTCAAGTTTGTTGAGACTGAGCCTTTAGGTGCGTTTTTGTCTGTTCCATATGATGTCTTGCATATTGCAAACATTAGGGCATACATTCATGCAAATATTGAGGAGTTAGGGAGCTTGCTATTGTTGAATTTGTATTCCAATCATATAGTTGGAGAGGATTTATGTGTTAAACCCAAATTCAAAACCCTAGAAGAAAAGAAATTCAGGTATATTGTAAAACTCCTCGTGTTTGATGAAAGCGAATGGGTCTGGTATATCTTGAGTTGAGTTCATGTTGAATTTATGCGGTTGAGCCAACCTTTTAAGATTACAAAAGAAGCTATAAGCATTGTTACTGGTTTCAGTTCCTTTGGAGGTTTTCTAATCTTGAATTCTGTGAAGAATCAGACAGTTACTGATGCAACTAGTTCAATATTTGATAAAAGAGCTATGACAATTGATGATATTATTGAAGTGGATCTAAAATTTTCCTCGATAGTCATTGGTTACAAGATTTATCACTCCAATTGGGATAATTTAGTATCCAGTATATCTATTTATGTAGCATATCAAATGCTGAAGGAGAATGCATAGTATGACCCGTGTGAGTTACTTTGAAGCTAGCTTATGGAGAATCTTGGTAAGATTAAGAAAGATAAGAAGAATACCTTTAAGTATGGTAATATTTTGTTGTGTTTGTTCTTTTATTTCATGAATGAAGTTTTGAGATTCAGGAAAGTACATTGGAAAAGAGGTAATAAGCCTATAGATTTTCAAATTAGAGACATGCTATACACCATTGGTGATAGTCAAGCCAGGAAAATTACAATTTGGGGATATTTCAAGAACTTTCAAAATGTAATGCAAGTAAGGGAAATAAGTCCTACTTCTATGGTGGAGAAGTATAAGGACATAATTTTTTTATGGTGGATATTGATCAATACTTGATGGAAGTCGCAGATCCTAGAACGGTCTGGAATATGCGAATGGGATATGAAGTTGAGGAGAACATCTTGGAGCTATATGCACAACATTTGTTGAGTAAGCCTCTGGATCCATCTGAAGAGAGGTTTGGAACATATACAAAGAAGAATATGCAAGTCCATGAGCAGTTGAAGAAACCAATGATAGTCCAGAGAGTAAGGAAGGAAGCTGAAGCCTTTGCTGAGAGCATGGGTATATCTGTAGAAGCTATGAGAGAAGTTAGAAGGAAGAGAGAAGAAGCTAAAAAAGATCCTGCTAAAATTGAATCTGCAAGTTCGTCAACATCTTCTACCCAAACTAGATCCACAAGGAGTTATGGACCCCTATCTGATCTTGCAAAGAAGACAATTCATGTGAAAGATCAATTCAAGGCATCCAGTAAGAGGAAGAAGGATAAGAGAACAAGAGTTTATGCAACTATTTCAAAAGATGAAGAGACAAAATCTGATGAAGAAGTGAGAGAAATAAAGCATATGGGCACCCAGGAAACAACAATCACTAAGGAAAAGCCCTCCGGTGAAGAAGAGAAAGCAAAGAAGAAAGTGAAAACTAACAAACCAGGTATGTTTGTAAAGGAAGATGAGAGAGGTATAATCAAGGATGGTAATCTTAAGCCACTATGTGAATGGTATGAAAATTTTGATAGTGTTGGTCAAAGAGTTCTTGAGGAGGCTACAATAAAGTATTTGAACAATTTGAATATGATTCTCGTTGAAATAATGTCTCAATTACCTAAAGAACTATATGAAATTCTAGAAATGAGGAGAATTAGTGCCAAAAATGAAGAAGAGCAGCTAAGAGAACATATTCTTGCAAACTTATGTCTGGTAATGTCCATTGAGGATATGAAGTTAATCCTAAATGAATCTAAGAAGGTTTTCAATAGAAAAACAAGAGTAAAAAAGCTTATGATTGGTGGGAATGAAGAGGTAGCAAAAGAAACTAAAGGAATTTTAAAAGAAGTCTTGTTAAAGAATAGAATCAATATTGTCTCTGAAGAAGTGCATGATGAAGGTACTGCATCTGATCTGATGGATGAAGAGGTAAATGAAGAAGTTACAATTGAGGACACTCAGATTCCTCCTGATGTCCATGATAGAAAAGTTCCTATGGAGACTGAACCTCCTAAAGTTGTGTCGGTTGAAGAAAAAGAGATGTCAAGTGAAGAAGTCAAAGTTCCTAAAGACAAGCAAAAATCTATAGCCGAAGAAATAGTAGTTGAAGGAAAGAAGGTTGAAATAAAGGAAGTTCCAATGGAAGCAAGAGACACTACAGAGGAAACGAAGAAATTTTTGGAAGTACAACAGGAATATTTTGAGCTTGAATTGGGTGAAGGTCCTATTAATTTTTCTACCTTGTCTCCAATTCATAAATTGAAAGTTGTATCATTTTTGCAGACGAAGGCTAGAGAAGAATTGTTGAATTCTCACATTAAGGATAGTGATCTATTGAGTCTTGCATCTAGTGTTCTGGAGAGAATCATTCCTACTCATGTTAAGGATCTATCTGGTTCTCCCTCCGATGAGCTAAAGAAGCTTATTAATTTTGTAAGTACTTATTTTGACTCCCTTGAGAAGTCAGTTGTGGTTAAGGTTTAGGAGTTTGATGCTAAAAGGTTCAGTAGGTTGAAGGGAATGATAGCTAATGATAAATATTTGTTAGCTACTTGTGTGAAGAATATTCAAAATTCTCTATCTGAAGGTGGAAAGATCTATAAGTCATGTTTATCTTTGTCAAAATTTATTGAGGCCAATGAGAAAAAGATTAAGGATCATGACAAATAGTTAGCTACTATTTCTGATGCTTTTGATCCTTTGACTATTTTTGTTGGAGAGCAAGAAGGTTAGGTTATATCCCTACTTGAAAAGATAAATATTTTGAAGCATGATAATGACATAATTGTGGAAAGAGCATGTGAGCTTAGAGGCCTAATTGGTTTGAAGATGGAAACAATGTTGAGTGCATTGAAGGAAGCACAAGATGCTATGGCGGTCAGTGATCTAGTAAATCTTGAATCTATAGAGATGCAATATTACTTATTCTATGGTCACATGGAAATTTTGGAGAGTCTCAAGAAGGGTTGGTACACAAGTTTGAGCTCATTCAAGACCAATTTTGTAGATATTTTCAAGTTTGTGTAAGTTGTAGAAGCAAGTTTGTACATATGCAGTTTGAAGTTTTTGTTTGATTTTTAGTATGAAAATTCCCCATCTTTTCCATTGATGTCAAATGGGGAGAGTAGTACAATGAAAAATGTATATTCACATAAGGAGGATTTGTAGTTTTGAGTTGTGATTGAAGATCTTTTTGAAGTTTTGGAGTTGGCAGTGTAATTCATGTTGGTACTCATTTGACACTTAGTCATTTTTCACAAAGTGTTGCCATCAATGCCAAAGGGGGAGATTGTTGGAAAGAGACACTGAAAATGTTTTCTATTGTTTTCATTGATGGCAACCCTAGTCAGTTAGTCGATATGTACATCATCATTTGGTCATACTGACAGGCAAATCAAAGTTAATCACATTAGGACTAAGCATCCAACAGTTTTGTGTTCTTCAATTCACATGAAATTTTCTGTTAGTATTTTGAGTTGTGGATCTTAGGGAATATTTTTTGTGTATTATCTATGTTTTCTATGAATCTTAGTGCCTCGTATCGATTTGTGTGCAAGTTAGAAGATCCAATCGGTTAATTTTTTATTCATCAATGCATGAAGGCTGACTAAGTCAATATAATGTGTTGTGGATGTTCGAGGAGTAATTATTTATGTGTTTTTTGTGTTCGAGCATTTTGATTTGGGTTTGAACTATGTTGTGACCGAATTTGGTGGATTCAAATTGAATATTATTCATGATTTAGGGAAACAGTTTGTTAATATTTTTATGTTTTGTTGAAGCCGACATTTTGCGATTAAATCTTTAGTCACAGATATATATAAGAGACCGATTATATCATTCAATGTATTTTTTATGTATGTTTGATGTATGTTGATGTATGTTGAAAATATCAAAAGGATTGAAGAGCGATTATGCACAATTTCACTTGTGCAGAAGAGCATTTTGTGAAGCGAATTGAAGCAGAACAAAGCAAAATTGCAGAATCAGACAAAAGGTCCAAAAATCAATTGATGAGCCTAACCAGAACTATAATTAGGCGTATGTAGATGCTACTATCTCAGTTCAACTCTTTTGGATGTAATCCAAATGTTTTGTAAGGCAGCGAGCCTTTCTGTTTTTGAGCATTGAGCTCTAGGCAGTGTGCCTGAATGCAAGTGCATTCCCATTTTGTAAACTTTCCTTTTGATTATACTTAGACAATATTGTGGATTGACCTCCACCATGGTTTTTCCCCTAACATGGTTTCCACGTAAAAAAATCCTTGTGTTATGGTGTGGTGGTTATTTGTCTTATGTTCATGCATCTTTATTTTGGTTGATTGTTATCAATACTTTGAGGATTAGATCAATAAAGTTAAAAATTGTAGAACATTGATTCACCCCCCCTCTCAATGTTCCTTGATTCTAGCAAGTTAGCCAATTTCTCCAACAGTTCCAAGCCAACATTGGGTTGAAGATTTCCTTCATTGATCTTGTTTGGTGTAAGTAGGAACCCATGAGAAGTTGATTGACTTTATAGCTCAATTTATTAGGCTTTTTTTCTTAGATTTCCTATCCTTGGTTTGAATTTGATTTTCAAAAGGTGCTTATCAGGAAATTGTAGCCTATGTTGTAAGAGAAGTTTATTTTAATGAAGTATCCTTCTTTCACACATCTATGTGTTGCTTTGAGAGAATACCATCAAGCAGTTGTTGAATATAAGGACTTGTCCTCATGCTCCCACTAGGATGGCTAGTCTGTTATGTCAGTCTTAGGAAAAAACAAGGCTAGGTCAGATAATGATAAAATGGTCATGTTCATAATCCTCGCAATTAATTAAATATTTATTATTATTTAATTAATTAATCTAAAAGTCTTCTACATATGATTAAATTTAATTAATTTAATTAAATTGTTCATTCATCTTATTCTTTCTTCATAATTAAATAAATTTATTTTATTTAATTATTTTCATATGTTCACTTGACCAATTAAATAAATACATTTTATTTATTTAAATTAATTATCACTGCTTAGAATTTAAATTAAATCTTTTTGATTTAATTAAATTTCTAAATATTTCTTTTTCTTTATTTTATCTTGCCGACTAATTAAATGTTCTACCACTTTCTATAAAGTGATTTAATTAAATAGACTTATTTAATTAAAAATATCTTATGCTTTTCTAACTCAAAATTAGGTATTTTAACCCGACAGAAATCTTCTCATATCATGATTAAATATTTTATTAATTATGAGATATTCTGCTTTTTTCAATAAAACATGATTAAAGCTCTTTTCTCACCACAAGTTTTCTTTTGCTTTTAAAAAGCTTAATTAAATATTTTATTTAATTAAGAAAAGCTGAATGTCATCCACAAATAAATAATTGATTTTTTTAATTAATTATTTATCAGCTTTAAATCTTTCTTTTATTCTTTTAAAGAAAGATGATTTCCTATCTTATCTTTTTCCTCTTTCATAATAAAATAGAAAAATCTGGTTTTAGGTTTCTTCTATTTTCTCTTCAATTTCATCTTTCTTCAACCGTTCGATCTGCCAGGAATTATCACAACCATCAATCGAGACAGCCAATCAAAATCATTTGAAAAACTCTATAAATACCTGTGTGAATCCAAGCATTGGTAATGGGCAATTAATTAATAGGCAATTAATTAGAGTTCATGCATTTAGTTCATTTAGCATTTTAATCTCATAGCACCATGTTTATTTCAAGTTTATTAGTTCAAATCATCATCATAGCTTAATCTTGCATCTACATCATAGCAAAATCTCATTTTTTAGGAAGACAGTTTGTTGAGCCTAGCCTACAAATCTAAGAACATAAAAGCTGGAATCGGCAAAAACACTAAAGATAGAGGACAATAGGACGACAATGGAAGCGGGATACTGAGTTTGCACTTCTTTACTCTTTATATTCTGTTTTGTTATAATGTTCTATTGGTGTGTTTGAATAGTTATTTTTAATTCATTTACACATCTGATTTTCATACACACATAATTTGGCGCCCACCATGGGGCCTTGCCCCATTTTTAACATTTATCTGCAGGTTTTCTTACAGGATTTCGCATTCTAGAATTCGGTTTTCTTACAGAAATTATCATTTTAGCACATCTGAGGGTTTCTGTAGTGCATACAAGAGTTTATGTAGTGCATACAAGGCTTTTAATGGTGTTTTTTTGTAGGTTTTATTGACATTGTTTTGCAGATCTGCCAATTTTTGGACAAAACCGCAGGTTTTACAAAGTTCTTCATATCTTCTACACAACTGCGATTTTTTTACAAGATTTTTACAAAACCTTGTACATCATTTTAAAAGGCTACAATAAAAAAATTGAGGGTTTATGATCATTTTTGTGGAAGTTATTTTGATTTTAATTATTTTCATAAATTTGATTTCCTAGACGCAAATCGATGACTGTTTCAGAACCTTTTACATTTTTGGAAAGCCCATGAAATTATAATGGGGGTCTATGTTTCACAGATTTAGTTTGGAGGTCAAATATAATGCAAAAAAAATGATCTTCATTTTCTGTATGATTTTCATAAATCAGCATTTTTGAGAGCAAAACAGGGAATTTTTCTTACGTCTTTACATTTCTGGAAAGCTCTAAGAACATCAGCAGGGGTCCCTTCTTTGATTTTTCATTTTTCAAATTAAAAAAATGTCAAATACTAAAATATAATTCGGCTATGTCAAAAGTATTTAAAATTGAAATTTTCTGGTGAACTTGTCTTTTTCTTTTCTTTTTCTTTTCTTTGGCTGCATTATAATATTGTTTTTTTATCTTGTAGGTGATCATAAGGAGCTCTAGTAGCAGCAATATCACTCACAACAACAATTTGGAGAGTGAAAATAACCAGGTGCACTCGTTTCATCCTTCATCTCTTAATCTTGTTTGTCACATCTTTCAATTTGGGACATAAAATCAAATCTTGTTTGATCACATCATTGCAATTGGTTTAAAAAAAATAAATCTTGTCTTCAATCACATTTCAAAAATTGGGTCTAAAATTAATCATTGTCTTCCATCACATCTTGATTTGGGATCTAAAAAGAACGAGTGCTTCATTGTTTTCTTCTAAACATTTCAATTTTCTAAAGGGAAATTTATCACTGTGAGCGTGAATCAAGTGTGTGTGTCTTCCAAAACACCTCACTTGGTTCGTTTTTGTCAAACCCTTTTTAGGAGGCCTGTTTGGAGCACACACCCCTCCAAGGGACAACCTCAATCAAAGTGTGAATCGAAAGACACGCTTGTTTGGAAGTTGGAATCTTGTCACTCTGAGCTAAGCCCCAAAGAACTTTATACCTTTGGGAAAGTGAAGGTGAAGGGTGGGTTACCCCTTTCTCCCGGCTTATTGGCAGAATTTTTCTTTCAAATCATCCTTAGTCAACCTTGTTCAAACTAGTTTGAAACTTAACTGGACATACACCACTTGATTAGTCATAGGGCTTGTTGGTGTGTCTTCTATGTGTGCTTGTTATTACATTATTCAAATTTCAAAATTCAAACTTGCTTATGTGTCTTGCGTGAGTGATTTATAGTTGTATATGTGCGATTCATTTAAACATTGTCCAATCAAGCTAAAAACCAAACACATAAAGTCACTCTACACATTCTTCCAACACATTCATATCCAATCATCATCAACCCTAATCAATCCAAGTCTTCCAATCTAATCATTCCACATCATCACCATCACCACTTGTCAAAATGGTCATAATCATAAACAAGCCCAATCCTAAACCTAAGCTCGAGATCATAATTCAAGGAGTCCCTTTCTATAGTCCAAATAATGAAACAAAACTAGAACCTAAAATCAGACTTTGAGGGGCTTCTCCTTCCACCTCATACCAATCTAATCCATCCACTTCTTCATGTGTCAGTACCACATCAACCTATCAATCCACATCACGACAAACACATGTGAATTTAAGTCCACCTAGGCCACAAAATCAAGAGTCTTTAAGTTCTAATGCAACCATTCACAAGGGGAACACTAATATAGGTTATGTACTCTCAAAGTATATCATACCACTATACAGTAAAAATAAAAATCCTAAGCCAACGCCTTCCACCCATACACCTACAAAGGATGTGACCCAAGGGATACAAGCAAGGAATCAAACATCACCATGTCATTCAACTCATACTCTTGAACATACAAAAGAGTCCTCAAACACCATGCCAAGTCCTTCAAGCCAACCATGTCATCCACAACCCCTTGAGCCAATTCCAGAGTCTCCCTTCGTAAGTCCAAATCACCCTCTATCATGCTCCTATATTGTTGACCATCAAGAATATGACAAGTCTCTCCATGAGAAATCCCCTTCCACCTCCATTCCAATAAGTCATGAGTTATTTCAAGAGCACAATCCTAAACATGTGGAAACATTACCCCCTCATCCACATAAAGATCAAAACCCTCCCAATGATTCCATTCATAACATACCTAATACTGTTCATGATCAACCTTCCATCTTTGATCAAGACCCCTTTTATGATCAAGAAGACCATGATGATCCTCTTAGCCAACTTTATGCATTCCATGGTCAAGAGCTTTCCACCTCACCCATCCATGATTCACAAACATCCACTTCCCTTGATGAGACATATGCCTCCCAAGAACACATACAAGATTAAACAAATACATTGGATCTAAGTGAACACAATGCTAATCAAGATCCTAATGATACTCCATCACCCACTATTGACCCCATTGCAAGTCCATCATATCCTAATGGTCTTTCCACCCTCATTCATGAATGTTCCTGCTTAGAACAACAAAAACCATTATTTTCCCTTGCTTCATTTTCTCCATCCAATAAGGAACTAGTGTCTAGTGTTCCACCTACACCTAGTCCCATTGTCCATTGCACACTCCAAAACATGAACCACCAAGGTAAAGGTCTAGACCTTCATTAACAAGATATTTTGGAGCCCATCAATGTCAAAATCCCTCCACGCTCTTATGGCCTTGGACCTACACCCCAAGGACAACAACCTAAATATGTTGGTACTTCCTCCATGCATCCTAAGTCCACTTTCCACCACAAGCCTTATCATATTCCCAAAACATATGTTGCAATTCCACCACCATCATCTTACAAATGTCAAAAGCATGTGACCATACACCTTCCACCATCAAAATTTCCACCATTGCTTCCAACTCCTAATATCCCTCCATAAAATTTACCTCCACTTCTCCCAACACCTAATATCCCCATTATCCAATCCCCTTATCCCTCCATCCATAAATACCCTAATATTCCTAATCATGACCAACAAATGCACACATTGTATAAACATGAAGCTTCCACCCATTCCACCATATCCATGGGATTCAAAAGAAAGAATTTCAATGCCTCTACCTATAAAGTCAAAAATCCTAAGGGTTCTCATGCCTTAGGACATCAATACAAAAATTCAAATCAAAATACATCCAAAAAAGTATATAAGCCCATACCTCCAAAAGTAAAGACCAAAACTAAAATGATTTGGGTACCTAAGAAAAAAGAAATCAAGTTAAATGAGGCATCCACATCACAAAAATCCCAACCATCCACTTCCATCCCACATTCTCATTCCATTCAAAAGTCTCAAATTCCTAAAACCCACAAGCAAAATAAAAATCATAAAAATACTAAGTCTATGTGGGTACCTAAATCACTTCATCCACCACCTCCTAAGCAAACATCTTCATTGCTTCCTACACCCCATCTACATCAAAAGCTTCAACGTTTATCACAGTGTGTGCAACCATTGGTCATGGTTCCCTTCCATTTCACAACAATCCCACATACCTCCATCTCCCCATCCTTCAACTACTATCCTACATATCTTCCCAACCACCTTCCTATGGTCCATGCTTTTGCATAAACCTATCATCCTCCCTAGATAATCCACATCATCATCCACTATTCCCCATCCATTCTTACATAAGCCTTTCATAATCCGCCATCTACCTAATCCATCCCTTTCATGTCATCCCTTACCAACATCTATGAGCACTTGACATGGTCCATGCAATGACATCCATATCTAGTGGGACTATCACCCTTCACAGAACTAGACACTTGAGTCCCTCCTATCCATATTCGCCTTCTCCTATCCAAAAATTCAAAAAAAAAAGAAAAAAAAAAAGTAAAGAGAAATCCCTTCATCCAACGGTGAAAGCTTACAGTAGCAGTAGCCTTGGATAAGTACCATGATGAAAAACCTAGCAAATAGGCGTCGTAATGTGAGTTGATCTTATATGTCACTTACACTTAGGGGAGCTGTGTCTTATCTATCCAATCTATCATTTTCATGTCATATCATTTCCATCTTTCTACCATCTTTAGCCATCATACATACTTCTCATATTGAGTACATTCATCCACCATTTTTCTTTTGATCTTGATGAAGATATAGGGGAAAAATGTTGAAACATGCTTTGGATATCTTTTGATATACCTCATCCTTCCAAACAAGCCTATTATTATCCTATTGTCATAAGCTTTGTCATGAAAATCCTAAGTCTTGTATCTAGAATGGGGCATGTTATTCCTATGCAACATAGTCTTTGGAGATCACATCCTTGCTATCTTACGATGCATATATCCATTTCATTCACTATGACTTATCCTTTCCATCCATCCATATATCATGAACCTTTTATCCCTTATCCCATCACCCACCCTTTCATCCATCAATCCCCTTTATCTCCTTGCACCTAGCCTTGGTTTTCCCCTTGTCATTGGTATCTAGCACAAAGGCTACTCAAATTTTCATCCTTTGACACCTCCAAATATTCTCAAAACTCCAAAAAAAATCAAAACATCTCAAAACTCCAAAAA